>MJUU01017959.1:60849-71464 GCA_002080025.1 Modiolus philippinarum
AACAAAATTAAATCCCTAAATCCA
Organism: Modiolus philippinarum; assembly: GCA_002080025.1. Lineage (NCBI taxonomy): Eukaryota > Metazoa > Mollusca > Bivalvia > Mytilida > Modiolidae > Modiolus > Modiolus philippinarum. The sequence goes on from MJUU01017959.1 coordinate 60,874, forward strand.
AAAATGTAGGAGGAGTTTGAGTCACAAGAAAAGTGTGACGGACGGACGGACGGACGGACAGACGGAGGGTAGGATGGACGGACAGACGGAGGGTATAACATTATCCCCGAACTTTCTTCGAAAGTGCGGGGATAAAAAGTTAATATCTGTGGGCAGTATTTAAGCAAAGTCTACAAAATAATAATCACAACCTAGAATTTTGTCGACTATTTTAGCCCTTGAAAATAACTAGAATATCCTGGAAAAGTCATGGAAATATCCTTGAATTTTGAGACAACCCTGAGTGTGCTTAAGAATTTTTTATACAAAGGCTGAACAAATCCCTAACTCAGCAGCTTTTGTGACAGTGTTTTTGCTCTAGTCATAAGAATTACTACATATAAAATATATGCTAGACAGTAATCAATGATCTGGGAAATGTACGCTTGAGAGGTAGATATATTACTGCTAACAAAGGGAAAGATCACAATTTCCAAGTTAAAAGTCATCACGTTTGACATATACTAGTAGCTTAGATTTGTCAATATCTCAAATTTTTCATGTTAATCATTCTGAATTTCAGACATGAAAAAATTATTTCAAAATCTCGGGATTAATTTTCATATTTTTAATTGGTATTTCATTTCACAGGGGCTGAGCTGGTTAAATGTTAAAATAATACTATAAATGTATTTATAGTCTTATTTTAACATTCAATGAGCCTAGCCCCTGTGTTGGCCCCAAAAGATGTACCGGTAGTGCTTGAATTTGTTTCCACTTTCTGATTATAAGTTAGACTTAACAAAAGGCTTTGTAAAAGTCTCTTATACTCATATTACACTGTCATTTTGAGTTTGTCTTTCATTAGGTGACCTATGACCCCCAGTTGGCTGTTGTAATAGAAGATAACTACAGATTTTGTAGACAGGACAGCTTTGATGATGGTTACAGCAGCCAAGGTTATTCAAGACAAGACAGCTTGGAAGAAGTGCAAAGGGGAAAATTATGCCGCCAAGACAATGTTGATGATCACCAAGTTCCATCTATGGGCAGTTTTGATAGTATGTCCTCTAGAAGCAGTGTTGACAGAGTACCATCACTTGACAAAGTTCCATCTATTTGTTCTGACATATCTGAAGACGGTAAGTCATATTTCAGAAAAGAGAGTATACATTTGTGTTTCCTGTAAGTGCTAGAAGGTTTTGTTTTAGACATTTCAGGGCTTGGTACATTTAAGTCCAGGTAAATATAGTATATACAGCCAGTTGGGTCGGCAGGTCTAGTTCAGACTTAGGTTAAGATAGGGTCTATATGTCTCATTCAAACTGTTTTTAAGGACATCATTGCTGTCATGTCTACAGGTCTCGTTCAGACTGTATAAGGAGATCATTGCTGATAGGGCCCGGTCTAAATATTGCTAATAGGAATTATGCGTCTTGTTCAGACTATTGAAGGAGTTTATTGCTGATAGGTCTACATATCTTGTTCAGACTATTGAAGGAGGTCATTGCTGATAGGTCTACACATCTTGTTCAGACTATTGAAGGAGGTCATTGCTGATAGGTCTACACATCTTGTTCAGACTATTGAAGGAAGTCATTGCTGATAGGTCTACACATCTTGTTCAGACTATTGAACGAGGTCATTGCTGATAGGTCTACACATCTTGTTCAGACTATTGAAGGAGGTCATTGCTGATAGGTTTACATATCTTGTTCAGACTATTGAAGGAGGTCATTGCTGATAGGTCTACACATCTTTGATATCTCTGGCATGCCAACTTCCTGTTTGACGGAACATAGAATATTTTTTGACGGTGGGAGTCACAAAAAAATTCTGTCACATTTTTTCAGGAACTATGTATCAGAGCCTTTTCTATTTGGTATGGAGTGTCAGTATGGGGACCTATACTGTGTTACAGAGTTTCGGATCTCTTGCATGCTACTTTCTGTTTGACGGAACTTACAAAATTTTTTTTGCTTCTTGATTTTTCTCAGGAACCATGTATCTGAGCCTTCTGCAATTTTGCATGGAGTATCAGTATGGGGACCTATACCGTGTAATACAGTCTGATATCTCTCGCAGTTTGACGGAACATAGAATATTTTTTGTCCATTGGAGTCACAAAAATTTTCAGTCACATTCCTATGAACAATGTATCCAAGCCTTCTGCAATTCAGTATGGAGTATCAGTATGGAGACCCTTACAGTGTAATAGAGTTTGGGATCTCTCACATACCTACTTCCTGATTGACAGAACTTAGAAAATTATGTGTTATTACCATGATTACGCAGGCGACACATGTCTTCCTGAAAGACTTACTACTAAGTTTATATATATAAACAGTAAGATTTATCAAATCAGACAACAAATAATACTGGATAAATCGCATGAAAATCCGAAGCGATGGCAGACATCTTTAGTTTTTCGCATGTGTGAAGGATTGAAGCGAGACAGCCCTGCAAAAGGGGAAAGATAGAAATATCTAACACCCCAAAATCATGAGATATGTCAATTCCCTAGGTGAGAAATGTATGTCTTGTCGCTGTCAACTTGTGTGTTTCTTGTAACTTATTCATTCTTATGTTTTCACAAGAAAATGTATATACCATATTCGACACAATAAGCGCCCAGGGCACTTAGAAAAATCAAAATCAGGGACGCTTAATTGAATCGGCAAAACTTGAATTTATGCATGTCCGCTACTGTTATTATTATTATTAAGTTCTGTAATGCGTCTTCAACTTACGCTTGTTAATCAATCACGCGAATTTGGCATAAATAAATAGATATCGTTAATCAGAAGTCGTGGGAGATATGTAAACATTCTGTTTCTTTAAATTACGGCAATAATATACCCTTTTAAAACTCGGAACATCGGCAAATAAATGTAAGTAAATATTGGCAGTTTTAGGAGTTTTGAGGGGGCACTTGTGCATTTTGACTTTGAAAAAGGGTGAGGGGGGCGCTTATTAGAGAAGGGCCCTAATAAGGTCGAATACGGTAATTCATAAGAATCATTTGGAAAATGACTACACAAAGCAGAACCAACACTTATTAGAATATCAGTACATGTAGTCAATAATTGTTTTCAGATTTGTCAAAATACTGCTGATTTGTTTGAAACAATAACAGGTCTACCTTTTATGAAATAACATTGTGTCAAATATCTACATAAAGAAATTCAATTGAATCATGTATTTTATAAAAACTCTAACTGTTTAACTATTTATTTTGAAGCAATTAATTGATCAAGAGAAATGCACAAAATGATTGACTAAACAACACTTACAAATGACTGAAGTAGTCATACTTACACTTACTTTGATCAGGCTAGAACCTTCCCCCCCCCCTTTTTCCCATTTTGGTTCTTTTTCAAATCTAATTTTATCATCCAGTTCTTGTAATATGACCACATTGACAGAATCTTCATTACAAAGCAGTCTTATCCATGAAAGACGTGAATGTAGGGTTCGACATTTAGTAAACAATTCCGCTCAAAACTGGTGCTAGGGGCTGTCTTGAACTTAGCAGCTAGAGACTTATCATGATTAAATACTGTGATAGACATATCACTCTAAATTTTTAGATGAATATTTTTTTCCTGATTGATCTATCCACATATTTTTTTTTTGCATGTCAAGTGGTGCATTGCATCACATTTAATGCAAAAGAAAGTATGTAGATAGATCAAACAAGAGATAAAAATTACACATTTCACTAAGCATGGTGATTTATCACAGCAAGTCTCTGGCTGTACTGTACAAGCAAAGGTCCATTATGAAGGCCTCAAGGTGACTTCAAGATGAAGATCAACAATAAAGGGATTCTTTCTTTGCTTGGTTAGACCATGTTTTTGTAGAAACTTTGTCTCGTGTGCATTTATTCCATATCCTTTCATAGTTTATTTAAGCCTTTATCTTGCAGTATTCCTTGACTTGCCTCAGTATACATCATACCCAATCCTGTTTTTATATAGGAATTTGTTTTGCTGACATTTTTGGGCTCTAATTGATATTTAGTAAAAAGATTCCATGGTGCTACATTTAAGTCAATAATATTACACTAAGTAATCCTAAACAATAGGTAATAAACTGTTCAGGGAATGGAAATATGTAATAATTTGAGCAAATGACTTGTACAAAATAATGCAGTTTTATAAGATATTTGCAGGGTGAATTTAGAATTTATAGTGAGTAAGGATATTTATCATTAGTTTGTACTCAGTAGTTTGTACAATGTAAATTCAACACTAGAACAATCTAACTTTGTAATTCAATACAAATGTACTACCTGTAGAATGGGCTAACTTTAAATTCAATACCAGAAAGGCCTAGATGTATTATTTGTGTTTTTTCCTGTGTAGGTTCCGGGCAGATTGTGGCATGCGATTGTAATTTTCAGCTATTGTAGATGTTTCCTGGTATCCACTGTTTTAAAATTTTAACTTTACTTTGGGTGACCCTTTCATATGAGCGCTAGAATGAAGACAGAGTCTATGGCACTAACTGGCACACCAACACACTTTTCCACTGTACATGACACTTTGACACAGCCATACGATGCTGTTGTAACATTAGATAATGTCTGCCGTTCAATACTTTCCTGCTTTACAGTTGTTACGAAGGATGGAATAAAACACTGAAGTGATGTTGTTCAGTCTCTATTTAAGTTTTTAATGCAAATATAACACTCTCGGACACAGTGTCACAGGACACTATTTTGACTTACACTAGATTTATCATCTCACTTGCACTCTCTCCCTTAGGTAGTGGTTTTCCTTGGCCATTAGAACAAAATTTTCAGTTACTAAGACATTAAATGTCAAATTAGGTCACTGGCAAATCTTCAGAATAATTGTGATCATGGTGATTTCAATACATTTTTGTTTTTCTTTGAAAAATTGTTTCAGATAAAAGTTAAATTGCACATTATTTCAATGACTACATTTTATCATCATCCTGGTCAAAGTTGTCCAGAGTTATTGGCCTTTTATTATCAAATTTTTACATTTTTATGCCCCGCCCACGAATGTGGAAGGGGCATATAGTGTTACCCTTGTGCGTCCTTCCGTCCGTAAGTCCGTACGTCCTTTTAAGTTTTGCATTAAGGTACATTTCTCGCAAGGTATAGAACAATGATAGTAGGTCAGTAGGTAGATCTTTGAAAGTACTACAGAGTTCACTTGGCAGTTTGACCCTTTGACCTACATTTTACGCTTGAGTGACTTTGGTTAAGTTTTGCGTTAAAAGTCCATTTCTCAACAACTACACATTATAAGACAATTATGTTTCATCAAAATAATAGCCTTGATCCAAATCATTGACAATTAGGTGGCTTTGACCTACATTTTATGCTTCGGTGACTTTGGTTAAGTTTTGCGTTAAAGTCCATTTCTCAACAACTACACATTATAAGACAATGACGTTTCATCAAAATAATTGCCTTGATGAGTACTACCCAAATCATTGACAATAAGGTGGCTTTGACCTACATTTTACGCTTCAGTGTAAGTTTGATTAAGTTTTGCACTAAGTCCATTCCTCAACAATTACATGTTATAAGACAATGATGTTTCATCAAATTGTCTTGATGAATACTACCCAAATCATTGACAATTAGGTGGCTTTGACTTACATTTCACGCTTCAGTGACTTAGTTAACTTTTGCATTTAAGTCTGTTTTTCAACGACTGTATTGTAGTATCATGATATTTCACTGTAACATGCATCTATAGAAGAACTACCTGTTTCACCAACAATTTGGTGTCCATGACCTGCATTTTATGCATGAATGACTTCTGTCAAATTATGAGTTCAGGTCGATTTCTTAACAACTTCACTTTATAAAACAATGTTGTTTCAGCAAATTAATCATCTTCCAAAATCATTGACAGTTAAGTGATTTTGTCCTATATTTTATGTTTGAGTAACTTAAGTTATCTTTAGCAATAAATTTATTGGCGGGGCATCCATGTCTTACAGACACATTTTCTAGTCAAAAACTTTTTGAAATTATGGTTCAGTTTAAATTGAAGAAACCAGGTTTAACCAGGTCAGCTATTCAGGCTATCAGGGTGTAAATTTTCAAGTAAATGAATAAATTGACCAAATACTACAAAAAAATGTCTGGGTTTGCAAAAAAAGTCAGCACCAATCGGTATGAGATTCTAGGAAATTTTTATTATACAGTGCAGCCAGAGACTTGCCATGATAAATCACTATGATAGACGTACATGTATTACTCTGCTTAGTGAAATATATGTATTTTCTCTTTTATCTATCAAGATGCTTTCTTTGGCATTTAAAGTGATGCAAGAAACCACTCGACCTGCACAAGAGATGTTGATACGTCAGTCAGGAAAATTATTATATTCCTTTAAAAATATGTCTATCACAGTATTTTATCAGGGCAAGTCTCTGGCTGTACTGTAGCTTAATGAGAAACATTTTGTACCAAGTTAGCTGTAAATGGTCAAAGTGAAGATAGCATGTCAATAAATCCTTTTTAGCTCACCTGGCCTAAAAGGCCATGTGAGCTTTTGTCATCATTTTGCATCCGTCATCTGTCGTCTGTCAACAATTTCAAAAATCTTTTCCTCTGAAACTGCTGAGCCAATTGTAACCAAACTTGGCCTGAAGCATCACCAGGGTATGCAGTTTCAAAATTGTGTTTGATTAGCCGGAAGACCCAACAACATGGCTGCTGTTACTAAAAATAGAACATTGGGGTAAATTGCTGTTTTTTGCAAATAACTCAAAAGATATCAAAAATCTGACATGGGTAAAAGTGATCAGCATAGCAAGATCTACCTGCCCTGCAATTTTGAAGAAAATCTGAAACCGTCTTGGAGTTATTGCCCTTTTTCCATTACATTTTCAAAATTTGTGCATTTTTATGCCCAGCCTACAATAGTAGGGGGGCATATAGTGTTTGTCCGTCCGTCCCAAGTTAGGTTTACCCTTAGTTTGAAGTTTTTTTTTCTGTGAAGGATATATGCTTTTATCCTGAAATTTTGTATAAATACACATTAGGTTATAATTAAACAAAAAACATAATAAAAATTTATCCCGGCTACCAACTTCTTGCTTCACTGATCATGGAAAAAAGGGGGGGGGTAGTACGAGGTTTACCCTTAGGTTGAAGTTTTTTTTCTGTGAAAGATGTATTCTTTTATCATGAAACTTTTTATAAATATACATTAGGTTATAATTAAACAAAAATCATAATAAAAATTTATCCGGCTACCAACTTCATGCTTCACTGATCATGGCAAAAAGGGAGGGTAGTATGAGGTTTACCCTTAGGTTGAAGTTTTTTTTCTGTGAAGGATGTATGATATCATCATGAAACTTTGTATAAATACACATTAGGGTATAATTAAACAAAAATCATAATAAAATATTTATCCAGGCTACCAACTTCATGCTTCACTGATGATGGAAAAAAGGGGGGGCTAGTATGAGGTTTACCCTTAGGTTGAAGTTTTTTTTTCTGTGAAGGATGTATGATATCATCATGAAACTTTGTATAAGTACAAATTAGGGTATAATTAAACAAAAATTATAATAAAAATTTATCCTGAGTGCCAACTTCATGCTTTACTGATCTTGGATAAAAGGGGGTAGTATAAGGTTTACACTTAGATTGAAGTTTTTTTTTTCTGTGAAGGATGTATGCTGTTATCATGTTTACATCAATACACATTAAGGTGTAATTAAACAAAAATCATAATAGAAATTTCTCCATGCTACCAATTTCATGCTTTACTGATCATTGAAAAAGGGGATAGTATAAGATTGTAAGTTTCTTTGCTGTGACGGATGTATGCTATTATCATGAAACTTCATATAAATACACATTAAGGTACAAATAAAAAAAAAACATAACAAATATTTACCCATGCCACCAAATCCAAATTCATACTTCACTGATCATGAAATATAGCATTGTTCAAAATAGGTGTGAGGCGGGGCATTGTGTCTGTTGGACACGTATTCTTGTTTATTTTTTATTTCAAAAAGTGTAACAGATAGAGGTCAAGTGTAAATTGCAAAAAGGTTCAGCATATCAAGATCTTCCCACCCTGAAATTTTGAAGAAAATCCAATGACCCTTGTAGGAATTATGTCCTTTTTTCATGGAATTTTCAAAATTTTCATATCTTTCACTTTTGTTTTGAAAACTTTAGAAGATGAAGGTTAAGTGTAAATCGATAAAATGTTTGCCATGCTGTGTGGACTTCAAAACTGGTGTTGAAAATTGCTTGTTGACTGCCATTTTCAAAATGGCCACCCAAAAAAGGCGGGAAAATTCAACATTGTTCGATTTCAATGAAATTTTGTTTCCAAATAGACATTGATGTTGGGACTTCAGAATCCGGTGTTAAAAATTGTTTGTTGACCACCATTTTCAAAATGGCCACCAAAAAGGCGGGAAAATTCAACATTGTCCTATTTCAATGAAATTTGGTTTCTAAATAGATATTGATGTCGTAACTTAAATATGGTTTTGAAAATTGTCGTTGACCGCCATTTACAAAATGATGTCTCAACTTCAAAAATGGTGTCGAAAGTGGTCCTTAGCAAGAAAATTTTTGTCAAAAAAGCCCAACAAAGAAATAAAGTAAAACATGATGAGACTTAAAATACAGTTCAAGATATTGGTGGTGTTCAAACTACCAAAGTTTGAGGGACTGAAGTTCAACTGTATAACTTACAATGTGAGCTTGATTGTGGCAACTGAAAGCCAAGTGAGTGATACAGGCTCCTTGGAGCCTCTAGTTTATATGTGAATTAAAATTATCTGCCCTTTGACCATATTTATATGTAACTTTGGTACAGGGATATTATCATTATCACAATAATACATGAATTTAAGTTTCAACTCATTTCAATTTTGAGTGTCGCGATTGTCATCCTTTTGTGAATTACCAAATAAAAGTAACATGCTTTGTACTAGACACCAAAAGTCTGTATCAATCAAAGGCAAAATATTCTATATTCAGTATGTGTTGTGTATTGCTTGCCCATTTATGCCAATCCTGTATTAATTTATACATGTTTACCAATTAAATCAATTGCTGTACTTAGTATGTAAAGAGTTTGTGTTTTAAGTTTGACAATGGTTTGATTTGACAGTTCAATGTCCAACAAGGTACGAAGACAATCAAACTTGTCGATGTTTAATTAATACAATAAACCTGTCACGAATATTACTTGCTCACCTGGGTTCTATAAGGTATACACGGAAGAACAATCTTTCCTGTTTTTTTTTGGAGAATTAGTTTGTATGTAAAGCAGACTTTGTAATGAGCCAATTATGTACAAAATTTTCTGCCTCTTATTTAAAAAAAAAAATCAAAACCTGGAAATACAGTTGTTTTGTAAAAGAATCAAATATTCTTTCACCCCTTATCTGATGTTTATGGTGGTACTGTCTTGTATGTAATTTACAAATTATTCAGTGTTCTATCTGTATCAACATGACATGTTCATGTTGTATGGTTGAAGACTTAAAGAAAGAACATCAAAAATTAAGTAAAAACATTTACATGTAATTATTTGAAATATCTGTCCATTTTATAAAATAAAGATACTTGTAGATCCTATTGGCATGATTGGTAATCCTAGTATTATTCATAATGTAACAATTTATTGATACAGAGTTAAAACTTTACAGATTTTGGTAGCTGCTCATCCAACAATTCTGTGAGCTCAGACCTTTTTAGCTCACCTGGCTATGCCAGGGTGAGCTTTTGCCATCACTTGGCGTCCTGCGTCCGTCCGTCCATCGTGAATTTTTCATTCAAAGATCTTCTGCTCTGAAACCACTGGGCCAATTGGAACCAAACTTTGTCACAATAGTCCTTAGATGGTCCCCTAAAAAAATTGTATCTGGCAGGTCCCTACCTCATCCAAGAAGGCCGCCAGCAGGGTACATAGTTTTAACAGTGGACTCTATGGGAAAGACATTCAAAGATCTTCTTCTCAGAAACTGCTAGTCCAATTATAACCAAACTTAGTCACTATGGTCCTGAGATGGTCCCATCCAAAAAAGGTATCCGGCTGGTCCTACCTCATCCAAGATGGCCGCCAGCAGGGAACATAGTTTTAACATTGGACCCTATGGAAAAGACATTCAAAGATCTTCTTCTCAGTAACTACCAGTCCAATTATAACCAAACTTAGTCACAATGGTCCTTAGATGGTACCTTCCAAAAGAGATATCCGGCAGGTCCGTACCTCATCCAAGATGGCCGCCAGCGGGGAACATAGTTTATACATTGGACCCTATGGAAAAGACATTCAAAGATTTTCTTCTCAGAAACTACCAGTCCAATTATAACCAAACTTAGTCACAATGTTCCTTAGATGGTCCCATCCAAAAAAGGTATCCAGCAGGTCTGTACCTCATCCAAGATGGCCGCCAGCAGGGAACATAGTTTTAACATTGGACCCTAAGGAATATACATTCAAAGATCTTCTCGGAAACTACTAGTCCAATTAGAACCAAACTAAGCCACAATGGTCCTTAGGTGGTCCCATCCAAAAAATGTATCTGGCAGGTCCGTACCTCATCCAAGATGGCCACCATCTGGAACATAGTTTTT
>MJUU01017960.1:0-22075 GCA_002080025.1 Modiolus philippinarum
CCCTCCAAACAGTATTAGTTCAGGTATAAGTACTTTTACCACTAGTACAATAATGTAATTAGTATTTATGCTATTATAGATACGTGTCGTACATGCAAACATGACAACTGTACGGATAACATTTGGGGTACAAGTGAGAAAAAATTATTAAGGGCTTATAGAGTGGATTTAGATGTATCTGTAGGTGAATCACAATATTGCAATTAATAAGGGGTCTATGAATTTTGTTTTAGACCAAATGGTATGCTGAATTTTGTCACAACCAATTAGGTAAAAAGATATATGATATTAGCACCTGGCTAGATGCATTATAGCCTTTTCCAGTATTTAGCACCCCATTAGTGCCCAAAGGCTCTTTAAATACATGTAACGACATTCAGATTACAAATTCACAGATTTACTGTATATGCAGTGCTGGTAATCTTGAACTTGAATGTGGTGTTTACTTTGATAAATATGGAGCTTTCTCCGACGGCATAAGTTATGGAATTTTGCATGAAATCATAAATAATATTACATTTCAGAAATTGTACCGAATCCGATTGTGTTGTCACTGTAGTTTTGTTAAAATTCAGATTCAAATTCAAATTTTGTTATCTCGAACTATATATAGTTCTGATAAACAAACATAAATGACAAAACAACAATAATACTACATTATTAACAAGCAAATAAACATTATTTAAGTGTCCTCTAACTTCGAATGACCATTTTCAAGAAGGAACCCAATCTATTTACTTGTGTTGGTGTTGATGAATTTAGAATATATTTTGATTTGTCATTATCTGATAGTTGAGTAAAATTAATAATTTGGGAACATTCAATTGGAAAAAAGACAGTCTGAGACAATTATTGGCCACACAATGCACTATGAAGTGTTGTTCATCTTCTATTACTCTTGATTTCTGGTTCTTCCTTTCATATCTGGATATTTTCAAATGTCTTCCCTTTGTTTTCTTTAAGTAAAGTATGATCACTTATTCTGATTTTGTTATGAGATTTCCGAATTTAGAATTATTTATACTTAATTATTCTTCAGTAGACAATCTAATTTAGAGATTTATATAAATTCAATTTACCTTTATCTAGATATTTTGGAACTTTGTTTCTACAATAGAATCCTACAAATAGTATACTTTGGTTTTGTTAATTTTTCAAACATGTTAATATAATTTATTTGTTTAGAGTCCTGCTTCAGATAATGTATCTTTAACATAAGTAAGCCAAGAATGTATTCCAGTCAAAAATAAGTTTTTCGTAAATAAAAAGTGGATTTATTGTATTAATGTATAATCTAGTTAAATATAGCAGAGTTGGATTTATACTGAAACTCAATCTGATCTAACAACAAGGTTTGAGGAAGGTATGTATTTACAAATGATAGATGTAAATCTTCGAAGAAATATTTCATGATATCATACCAATATCATTTGCATGGTGGCCATTTTTAAAGAAATAATCTAGGTCAAAGCGAGTGACATAGTTGGTGCGGCATTTTAATTCCCGTACAATAGCTGGAAACATTCATTTTAAAGCAGGTATTAAATGTTGAAGGCCGCAGTAGCTGCTTTACTAACGCATCAATATGTCGGGAAAACAAAGTGTTGGGACAGACATGACGAGACGCATATATAGATAATGTTTCAAACACCGGTACCAGATAATTTTGTGAACTGAATTTAAGTTGAAATTGACAAAGTGATCAGGCCTCTGTATCGCCCAACACAAAAGATTTCTGTGAAGGTGGAATAAATTGTTTCGAGACTTCAGGTAAAATATGGGCTGTCACAAATCTGGCCCTCTCCTGTAAATCATGTAACGCTGCTTATTGCATAATTATCTTTAAAAATGTTCTGCTTGTGTATGATGTTTTTTCATTAGGAATAATGACACAAATTAATTGCTGGTCATAGTAATGATCTGTATGAACTTTTTGGTATCATGTTTTTCATGAGGAATAATGACATTACTTCATGTCTAGTCATAGCAATGATCTGAATAAATTGTTTGGTATCATGTTTTTTCATAAGGAATATAACAAAATTTCATTGCTGATCATAATAATGATGTTTCGTATCGTGTATAATAATGAACTGTATGAACTGTTTGGTATCATGTTTTCATAACAAATAATGACATAGTTTCATTTCTGGTCATAGTTATGATCTGTATGAACTGTTTGGTATCTTGTTTTTCATAAGGTTTAATGACATAATTTCATAATCAACTTTTACACCTTTTCAGTTAATGGACTTCCAAATATTTTGGTTTTATCTTCACTGATGAGACATAAGTTGTCGAAATGTGCATACTGAGAAAATAAATATTAACCGTAACTTCGGTATTTTGTTATTAATTGTTGGTCATAGTAATTAATATCTTTAATTATGTTTACTTTTGGTATCATGTTTTTCATATCGAATAATGACATATTTTCATTTTGGTCATAGTAATGATCTGTATGAACTGTTTGGTATCATGTTTTACAAAAGGAATAATGGCATACTTTTATGTCTGGTTATAGTAATGATCTGTATGAACTGTTTTGGTATCATGATTTTCATAAGGAATAATATCATAATTTCATTGCAGGACATAGTAATGATTTGTATGAACTGTTTGGTATCATGTTTTTTCATAAGGAATAATGAAATAATTTCATTTCTGGTCATAGTTATGATCTGTATGAACTATTTGGCATCATGTTTTTCATAAGGAATAATGTCATAATTTCATTGCAGGTCATAGTAATGAACTGTTGGTATCATGTTTTTCATAAGGAATACGGACATAATTATATTGCTGGTCATATGATCTGTATGAACCATTTGGTATCATGTTTTTCATAAGGAATAATGTCATAAATTCATTTCTAGTCATAGTAATGATGATATATGAACTGCTTGGTATCATGTTTTACAAAAGGAATAATGGCATAATTTCATGTCTGGTCATAGTAATGAAGTGTATGAACTGTTTAGTATCATGTTGTTCATAAGAAATAATGTCATAATTTCATGTCTGGTTATAGTAATGAACTGTTTGGTATCATGTTTTTCATATGGAATAATGACATAATTTCATTGCTGGTCATAGCAATTATCTGTATGAACTGTTTATAGCATGTTTTTCATATGAAATAATGACATAATTTCATTACAAGTCGTAATAATGATCTGTATGATCTGTTGGTATCATGTTTTTCATAAGGAGTAAGGACATAATTATACTGCTGGTCATATGATCTGTATGAACTATTTGGTATCATATTTTCATAAGGAATAATGTCATAATTTCATTTCTAGTCATAGTTATGATGATGTATGAACTGCTTGGTATTATGTTTTTCATATGGAATAATGACATAATTTCATTGCTGGTCATAGTAATGATCTGTATGAACTGTTTATATCGTGATTTTCATATGGAATAATGATATAATTTCATTACAGGTCATAGTAATGATCTGTATGAACTGTTTGGTGTCATGTTTTTCTCGGGGAATAATGGCATAATTTCATGTCTGGTCATAGTAATGATCAATTTGTATATGGAACTGTTTGGTATCATGTTTTTCTCAGGGAATAATGTCATAATTTCATTGCTGGTCATAGTAATGATCTGTATAATTTGATAATTTGCATTTGCATTCGATAATTCATTGCTGGTCATAGTAATGATCTGTATAATTTGATAATTTGCATTTGCCATCGATAATTCATTGCTGGTCACTGTAATGGTCTGTATAATTTTATAATTTGCATTTGCATTCAATAATTTGTTGCTGGTCATAGTAATGGTCTGTATAATTTGATAATTTGCTTTTGCATTCGATAATTCATTGCTGGTCACAGTAATGGTCTGCATAATTTTATAGTTTGCATTTTGCATTCGATGATTCACTTATTAAAACTTATTAAGCGAAAGGGCTACGACTGCTGTTGTCTCGCTACCACCATTTTATGGCGCTGGATGCATCCATGTGGCTTCTTTTAGCGACACAACATCCAGCATAATGCTTAATGGACAGCTTTGTCTTTTCTACTGAGCTTCTGTTTCCAGGGCCAGTACTTTTGATTGTTTGGTATAATGGACAGTAATTTTCAAACATGGAGATAATGAATAATTATAATGTATTAAACATAATGACAATAATTTTAGGGTCTGCCATTATAAGTTGTCGGCGACCCATATTGTATCAGTCGTGATTACCTTTCGCCAAAATAAAATACTATCATTTTGTACAATTATTCTTGATGCATGAGTGAATCTATAAATAAGCAAATTTATTCGATAAAGAATAAATTGAATTATTTTAGTAATGAAATGCTTTATTTGTTCAATTTAATTCCTGAGTTATCTCTCTTTTCCCTATTTACAAAAGTGAAAGTAAAAATGATTTTCTGGAAATGCTGCTCGCGTGATTATCCGGATTTTACCAGTTTTGAGATTTACATTTGGAGCCATTTTATGCACAGGGGCCGGTAACATACGATATTGATAGACCGGGTCCCATATATATGTACATATATATGGGACCCGGTCTATCAATATCGTATGTTACCGGCCCCTGTGATTTTATGAAGCGGCAGCAAAACTTTTGCACATACATATATATTGGTAAAATCAGAGGTTTATGTGTTTAAAATCCCACCCACCACGCCGCTTTATATGTACAAGTTTTGAATTTACAGAAACTGCTGCGTTTTGATTGTATATTTTCATGTTGTATTGTGCCAGTTTCAAGATCCAAACTGCCACGACTGATAAGAGTTGCAGTCTTTTTTGAAGGATGGCTTCATTTAGCGACACAACATCCAGCATAATGCTTAATGGACAGCTTTGTCTTTTCTACTGAGCTTCTGTTTCCAGGGCCAGTACTTTTGATTGTTTAATTTGTTTATTTTGGTATAATGGACAGTAATTTCAAACATGGAGATAATGAATAATTATAATGTATTAAACATAATGACAATAATTTTAGGGTCTGCCATTATAAGTTGTCGGCGACCCATATTGTATCAGTCGTGAGCACCTTTCGCCAAAATAAAATACTATCATTTTACAAGTATTCTTGATGCATGAGTGAATCTATAAATAATGACAAAATATATGCTTTAAACTGACTATGAATAGCAAATGATCACCGGGGGCTTCTTTTGTACAGAAATGGGAAAAAACACAAGCATTAAAGTGATGAGTCAAATAAAATTTGAAAGAAGATATAATATTTTGGCTTCATATGTTTGCTTTTGACATCAACCAGCATTTAGGTGGTCGATTTTTTTTTTTGTTTACTTTGCTAGGCAAGATAGAATGTCCTTCTCCTTACTTGGATTTTAGCACTAATAAAGCCACGACCTTTGACCTTAAATAACATAAAATGTGACCACTTCTGACCTTTACGACAACTATATTATGATGAGATATGTCTGGCTCTTTCCAGCGAAATATAATTCATCCGTATGTTATTCCGGTATATTAAATTTCAAAAACTGACTCGTCGTCTACTGCACTTATATCCATTTAACTTTTTTCTTAATTTCCAAAAAGCCATACCTTGTATGATCACAAATTATAACATGAATTTTGGTAAACAGTATTCAAATGAACTATTATGCTATATCACTTATTCTAATATGGTGATCTTTCGCTTTGTGAACAAACATATGTTCTAAATCAAATACAGCATACCCGTATTGTATAACATCAAATCATCTATAATGATTACCTTGTATATTTCATTTACTAGCAGTTTGATAAAAAATATTTCTTTCAACAAATGAATCACACAAATACCATAGAAATTTACAACTGATTTGAAGATCAACAGTGGAAATTGACCATGTCGTTACCTAGCAACGAGTGTTTCCACAAAATAAACAATTACAATATGCAGTTATTGTTTTCAGTTAAACTATTAGCCATATTTAACAAGTTCGATGGCAATTTTGTCTCAAAGCTCTAACAAGTTATGATTTAAATGCATTTAAATTGTACAAAATCAGAATATGCAATCCGTAAATATTTCGTAGTCAGTTCGTCAATCTGTCTATTATTAATTTAATCGATTAAATTCATTCTGTTGATTAACGATTTCTTAGTTTCTAAACCTACCAGTTGTTAGTTTTGCTGCTTTATTTAAATATTTATTGATACACAATGTATTAAAGGTAAATTGTACGTAATTTTTGGGATATATTTGCGATTAAATGTACGGGTGTGTTTGATTTGTATTGAGAAAGGTGCGTGTGATTAGTATAATACTGATCAGTCCCACCGGTCTAAATAAGTATTTATTAACTGATGACTTAAAATACAGTGTGATTTGCCCATTTAATATAACCGGAAGTTTTTGGCACATAGAATTTATACATGGCAAATGCCCTGTATAGAAATTTATACAGGGCAGATGCCCTGTATTAAAATTAATACAGGGCAAATGCCCTGTATAAATGAATCGACCATATTGGTTTAGTTACACTCTGTTTTCTGTGTCTTTCTGGCACATCTTAACTTTTTTCTTTTTGTCTATTGATTTTAATTACTGAGAGTGAGAATGAAAAATAAACACAGCACAACCCAGAAGATTTCCTTTGATAACGTTCCAAATATTAACACCGTGCTATACAGTTATATTGTACTTGTCAGCAGAAAAATAGTACTCGTCAGCCGCATCCCGTTTCAGCTTGTACGACTGACACCACACCAGATCAAGGGGATTTGTAAATAATATGATAGATGATAGTGCAATATTTTTTTCTACTACAAGTTAAAAATTCAATAGACATCTTTTTGATATTGCCTTGACTTTGTAATATCGAAATTTGCATCCAGTAATTAAGCTGGGTAAAGATAATGCCTGAAATTTTAAGTCATCAGTTAATAAAGATGTCATAAAATGGGTATTTTCATATTAATCCTGTATAATGTCCTCGTACAGTCGTATTGGGTTTTGATCACCTGTATTGGCCCTCGGCTTCGCCTCGGGCCAATACAGGTGACCTCAACCCAATACGACTGTACTTGGACATTATACAGGATTAATATGAAAATACCCATTTAATAACACTATATTATTAACCTTTATACTACCAACGGGCCGATTAGGCCGATTTTCATGACCTTTCATTGCCAGCGGGCCGATTGGGCCGATTTGCGTTACCCTTATCTGCCAGCGGGTCGATTGGGCCGATTGTGTGTCCATTAACTGCCAGAGGGCCGATCTGGGCCGATGACAATATAAATCATTGTATTTCATCTAAGACAGATACATTCTGAAATTGAAACTATTATTTGTTTATTAAAACGTTTTTGCAACATTCATGTTAACGTCATGTCTTTTATGACGTAACGTTTCATGGCGTAGTTTGCAAAATTTGGATTTTCCTTATATAAAGAGTGCGAGCTTTGTGAATAGAACTTTTGCAAAGGAATAAGAAGTTCGGGAACATCCAAGAAGAGGAAAATCAAATTGCAAATTGGTTTGAAGATTGTTTAAATCTGAAATACTGACGCTTTTTAAATGATTTATCTACCAATATGCCTCTACAAGGAATGTTTTATTCTTTTTATCTTTTCTACATTTATTCATTTATATTATCTTTTTCTTCTTATTTATTATGAATTCTAGTATTTAGTGAATTTGTCACGGAAAGGCGTTTTTGGAGAAAACTTGTTCGCAATACATCATACCAGATTTTACATTGGACAAACATATCAACAATACTATGTTAAAAAACACACAAAACAAATCATTCTGAAGAAAAAAACAAATAATTGTAAGTCGGTATACTGTTTTTCACTGTTCATAGTATTGTTTCCTAAATTAATTATCATTATGTTTTTTTTTTAATTTATATAATATAGTGTTGTTTCTATCTTCATTATTATTGCGTTGTTTTATCTTTGTTGTCAAAGACAGAATTATGGTCTTCTTCTTTTTCCAATCGCTGAACTTTAATTTGATTGTTCAGTATTCTGTAGAGGTGTAACGATACACCGGTATATCGATATATATAGAATATAGGACTTTTTGTTTTTGATACGGACTTTATCACGGTAGTATATCAGGTGAGCCTGCTACCGTGATAAAGTCCGTATCAAAAACAAAAAGTCATATATTCTGTTTATCGGGAATTTCCAAATGTTGCAGTTTCGTTGTTCATTTTGAAAAAAAATAGGGGGAACTCTTTCTTTGGCGAATAATTCAAGCGTAAACTGTATTGTGCACAATTCTTGTTGACGTCAGGGTAGTGTGACGTCACATCCTTCTGTACGTTGGGGTTGAACTGGACCATATCAAAAATTTATTGGGTCAGTACGTCAGATGACATGCGCGAACCGAAACGACGCGCATTAATCTGAATGTAAAGTCAACTCATGAATGAAAATTATTTGCGACAACAAACAGTAAACAATTTTGAAATTGTTCGTAATTCAAACAGAAATACACGTTTCCCTATAACTTTTGATTGTATTTTGTGAAAAATTTATACCTTGACACTGCAATAAAACATCAGGCTATGAATCCAATTCGCTATGATGGTTTGCTTTCTTCCAATGAACTGTCGCCGAGTTTAAATGAAGACAAAGAGACGCCTACCCCGTTACTACAAACCCCTACAATCCTGAATTACGCAGGGTGTTTTCAGTGACAAGAAAGGCGCCATACTCAAATGACGGTCTGTCTTTGACAAATTAATCTTCTCGGGTGATGTCCATTTTATGTCTTATGTCTCTTCAGTGCAAATTTTATCTGCACTGAAGAGACATAAGTTGTCGAAATGCGCATATGCAGAACGTAAATTCACAGTAACTTCGGTATTTAGTTATTTGAAGCAATAATTACTTACTATGTTGCGGCATTGATTGTATGTTGTTTTACACCAGTTGAATGAAACTATTTTCATCATTTGTTACACTATTTCCAACGAAATTAAAATGACAAGACGTGTCTTCCAGTACGTTGATAATGACTTTATCGGTCAGTACACATCAAAGGCAAGAAGCATAAATTACCGATAAATCAATATATTTTACAACAAACTATGCCTACCGGCACGGTATCCAGTGTATCGATACGTGTCGTTTTCTGATTTCTGCTAAAAATTTCAGAATCAGTATCGCCTAAATTCTTGAAATTTTCTGATTTTAGAATGGAAAAGTCAGATAAAGGACAAACAAATGTATTTAGCTACATGAAAGTAAACACACTTGTCTCACCGGAGAATATTATACTATTTTATCACATAAAATAGTTAAAGGAAGAAGATTTAAAAATGTAATCAAATTGAGAAATCGGAAGACGATACGTATCGATACGTATCATGATATACGCTTGCGCTGTATCGATGTATCACGATACAATATTTATTGACGATACTCATTCCTAGTATTCTGTACACTTTCAATCCGCTTAGTATATTTTATATTTTTTTTCTATCAGTGATATGATATTCTCTCTGTGCAGTATGCATGTGGTTAAAATCTCGCTTTTATATACCTTTGATATGCATTGGAATGCACTAAACAGTGACCTCAGTTAAGGTGTGTAAAAGCGGCAGTTATCTAGCATAGATTCTGGGTTTCTCTTTTTGCTGCTAAATACAAAAAATACCGAAGTTGCATAAAACTTTATTTGGTTATGCTGTACACGTGTTTCAAGGAGTAACTAGGGAGCTACCAAATGATTTTAAGGGGGGGGGGGGCTAGGAAGGAATTCGAAGAAAAAAAAACATTTCCAGGATCATAAATTTGGTAAAAAAATATCAGGACAGAAGAAAGCTGAAAAAATAACCAGGATAATATATATGAAGCAAAATGTCTGGCTCAGACTAAAAAAACGTCAGTATTGCTTAGTGAAAAAAATTATCAGGCTCAAAGACTGCATGCAAAAATAATATCCAGGATCAGATGAGCCTTCCTTGCCCTCACCCATCACCCGTAAAAATCAAATGATTGCTC
Organism: Modiolus philippinarum; assembly: GCA_002080025.1. Lineage (NCBI taxonomy): Eukaryota > Metazoa > Mollusca > Bivalvia > Mytilida > Modiolidae > Modiolus > Modiolus philippinarum. The sequence goes on from MJUU01017960.1 coordinate 9,967, forward strand.
CCAAATATATCTGATTTGATCAGTGATTTCGACGATTTAATGGCACTTTATGTTGGAATATAATCGTTATGCAGAAAGCTGAAAAATATTTCACCACGTAACTTTTAAAATTTCAGGAGTATTGGTTCAACATTTAATGTTAGGATATGACCTTGGTCTTATTCCTAGCATTTTTATCATACAGTTACATGCTTCTGCATCTTTTATTCTGAGGGGACAATAAAAGATTTCATCCCGATTATCCGTCTTTAAAAAAGCAAATCCCGATATCGCGGACATTTTTTGTCCCCCGCCTTTCGCGAAAGCGGGGGACTATAGAATTCGCCTTTCCGTCATTCCGTCATTCCGGATGTCGTTTCCGGATGATACTTGAGTATCCCTTGCCCGATTGAAACAAAACTTATACAGATGGAAGGAATAGGGAAGGGCAAGAACCCTATTGATTTTGGGGTCAGTAGGTCAAAGGTCAAGGTCACAATTTCTAAAAATAGAATTTATTGCACCAAAATTTGGTCCGTGTGGGAAATTTTTATTTTTTATCCGATTTCGATGGGATTTTTTCCATTAGATTCCTCTCAATGAATGCTTTCATACTTATGCCAACAGATTTCTGGTATCTCTTACCGTTTTCAAGATAACTGGGGTCAAAGGTGTTGGGAGGGTGGGGGTTTCCGGATGTCGTTTCCGGATGATGACTTGAGTATCCCTTGCCCGATTGATACAAAACTTATACAGATGGAAGGAATAGGGAAGGGCAAGAACCCTATTGATTTTGGGGTCAGTAGGTCAAAGGTCAAGGTCACAATTTCTAAAAGTAGAATTTATTGCACCAAAATTTGGTCCGTGTGGGAAATTTTTATTTTTTATCCCATTTCGATGGGATTTTTCCATTAGATTCCTCTCAATGAATGCTTTCATACATATGCCAACAGATTTCTGGTATCTCTTACCGTTTTCAAGATAATTGGGGTCAAAGGTGTAAAGGTGTTGGGGGGGATGGGGGTGCCAAAAAAATTTTTTTTTTATTTTTCATCGGATTTTGATGGGGTTTTTTGCAAATGCTTCCTCGTGAAAAATGCAATAAAACTCTCCCCAAACATTTTTTTCATCTTGTACCGTTTTTCAGGTAAAAGGAACATACAACTCTAAGGCGGGGGACCTTGAGCACTGCTCTATTTTTTTTTTAAATCCTGATCATGGTAATTTTCTTTAACGTTCAATTATAAGGTATATGGTGTGAACATGAACTTTTCTAATTATTTGTTCAATTCTGATTAACGTCTGATCAAGTACATAATGAAGTTTGTGATTTCATGTTATCCAAACAATTAGTTTTTTTCATAAAAGCAAAACAAAACAACAATTTTTCCCCGGATCGTCATTTCCCGATTTCCCAAAAATGGTTTGGTCCGCTCTTTTTCTGTCCTTCAGGGAACGTTTCTATCAGTCAAAACTGACTTAGCATCAAACTATTTTTGAAGACAAATATATATATATATTTACCCACAAAGAACCCAAATAGGTGCGTGGTTTCGAACTTTTTTCCCTGTAGAAATGCTATTAGTTACATTTTGAATTTGTTGACGCTCTGACACTAGCTTTGAGGATTTGCCGAAAATGAAAAAAAGTTGTTTAATGTCTGTATTTTATTATGTATTCATTTATATGTTTTTATTTTTGTTTATTTTATTTCATTTATTCATTTGTTATGTTCTATGAGCATTTACACAATATTCGTTCACATTGAGTTTGACTGATTCTTCTCTCTGGAAATATGAAATAAAGACGAAAATTGAAATAAAAATAAAAGTTTTTAAATACTCACGAAATTTATTTATTTATCCATTTATTTTTTGTGAAATGAACGATTTTTCAACATAAGGAAATTTTCCATTATGCCTATCTAAGATCAGCAATTAAGAACTTTTCCAAAAGATTTATTGCCTTTCGAAATAATAATTTAGATTATTATAATTTGATATTCAAAGATTTGATTTGTCAAAAGATGTCACATGACTGAACTGTAAAATGTTGGAAGGGTGGTTATTTCCAAAAATAAAATCCTGAAAGACTCATTGTCTAAAAATAAATGATAAAACAGCTGAAACACTAACTGTAACTAAAATTTTCTGATTGGTCAAAATCTCACACAATCGACCAATGAAAGAAAAGCTTTCATATGAAACATGGATGTTCTTGTCGTCTGCTTCACTTGTCAATAGTTGAAATGGCAGATAGTAGCAGCAATCGTTTTGCAACTGTAAATGAGGAACAATACCAATCACTGCTGGAAAATATTGATGCTAATAATACAAAAAAGCCACTGTTACTGCTGTCAAGACTTTCAGGGATTATCTGATTGAAAAAGGGGGCAATGCTGACTTTGAGAACTTTTCTGCAGAAGAACTGGACACTAGATTAGCAAACTATTTTATTGAAATGAGAAACAAAAAGGGACAGCTATATAAAAAAGTACACTCATGGCATGGAATCCAACGACATCTGGAAAAATCAGGAAAAGATTTTGACATTGTGAAGGGAGATAACTTCAAAAAATCCATAAAAGCATTCAAATGCATGGGAAAAGAGTTAAAAAAACAAGGACTTGGGAATGTTGAACACTATCCTGCTATATCAGATGAGGACATGGAAACTATGTATTCATTGTTAAGCTCAAATTTACAGGATGCACAGTTTTTACAGTACTTAGTATAAGGTAATTAAAATAGTAGCCTTTTTTTACCTAATCTTAGTTGAAATAATCAATTGCTACAAATTTGTTATCTAATATAACGTCGCTGGGCTTCCAATATGTCATATATGCAGTTTTGCAACTTTTCAGTAGAAGCAAAAAAGGTTTATTTTTTTTTTATTTTCCATATTTTCTAAGTGAAAAACCAAATCAATTATACATTCATGATACCGATGCCAGCACAACATCACTTGAACCTCTAAGTCTGTTTATGAAGCCAGAAACTGACATACGACATTTTAACCCTTAAAATTAGTGCCAAACTGTCCACATACAACATTTTGTAGTTTCTGAATGAATCATTTATCAACCCATCGGAAGAAATTAATCTTTATATTATGCCTATATGCAGAATTCCATGACTTTAAAACATTCATTGTTGGTGAAAGACACTTGGAAAACGAGTAAGTTTACAAGGTAGACGAAGACGAACGGTTGATGATCTACAGACGAAGTAATGTCAGTTGATCACAAAATCCAACCCCATCCCCACATCCACCCCAAAATTCGACGTCCATATTGAAATCGCCGTAATTATATCATAAGGATATACCGTAGAAAAAGACTCCAGAAGACTGGAGCTAGTGTTTAACTAAATACTCAAGTTACTGTAAATGGAGTTTCTGCAGACGGTCTTTTCGACATCATGGGCTTGGCTTCAGATCAGCATATCGTGTATAGATGTAACATAGCATTTATTGGAAAATATATCTCTAAATACTAGATGAGGTTTAGTATACGAGATATTTTTAATAAGATACATAATGGGTATATGTACATAGCATTCCAGCTTAAAGTCAAGCCCTGTGATTTCGACAACTTATGTCTCTTCGGTGCAGATAATGTATGTGAGACAGATATGCTGACCGCGCGTTCGACCGTCAAGGACATACGCACTAACCACCCAACTAACAAGTAAGACAGTTATCCTCCGATTTTTTATTGTGGGGTTCAAAAAATTTCACATAGTTATTATTGCAGCGGTCAAGCAAGTGGCAAAACTTTCAATTTACCGACATTGGAATTTAAACTCCCACGCCCTCAACCTTCCAATGACTAACCGTCGTACAAAGACAACATTGTATACATTTGTCAGGTTTTCACGTCTGATATATCTACAATGTAGACATTTGACATCAATTAAACTAACACATTGTGTAAGCTTGTGGTGTTAATCTTGACTTCATTACATCAACAGTTTTGCCACTTCCTTGACCGCGGCAATATTCCCTCTGTATATTTTACAATGTTGGCCACTGAAAGTTGTATTTCAAAGTTTCAGCGCTAAGTGCAATCAAATATTCGAAAGACTTTCTTGTTGCATTTATCCTCTCAAACTTACAGGCTCTGCAACAATCATAAAAATAAATAATACCTGGGTAAAAGAAAAACTAAAATGTATAAGATTAATGTCTGCATTACAAAGAGTCGTATAAAGGTAAAGTAAAACAATGTCAATGATTATATTTGTGGCATGTTCTGATTCAAAAGGAAGAGATGCTAAGTTGTTTATAGTACAAATACACTGTTTTGATTTAATACAATCTGCTAAAACCCTTCTATTTCAATAAAAAAAAGTTTTTTGGAAAAATATACAACATTTTGGAATCATAGATAATTAAACAATGAATGTTGAAATTTTGTCACAGGTGTTTTTAGAATGAATTTCATTGGATAAAACCTAGGATATTTTGTAAGGATATGAATTAAAACCCGCTGAATCTTTCTATGAGTTAAACACAAAACTGCAAATTTTCAACATAAGACATTTTGGAAGCCCAACGACGATAAATAAGAAGTATTTAAATTTCCTCTGAAAGTTTTTTTAATGTTATATCATGTACATGTATATTTCATATGATAAAGTTTGAAATACTACAACAGGACATTAAGGAACTAATAATCAATAACTCATTAGTTGTTGTAATTGACATCTGCAGAAACTAAATTTAAGGAAAGTTGGCTTTATAGTTTACTGTTTCACGTTGCGATATTTTCGTACTTATCTTGGTATAGGATAGGTTTTAAGGTTAGAGATATGGTAAAGTTTTGGTGTTCTATGGTTAGAATAAGAATATTTAAAAATTAGCCTTTTTGATGTAAATAATTCTAAAGTTCCTATCAATTTACATACATATTGCTTTATAAGTAAATGTATATTTATTTAATTTTTCGGGTATTTCTAGATATTATGATCCATTTTGGGCACAGAGGCAGGGAAAACTTGGCAATGTTAACAAGAAAAGATTTCGCAGTAACTATGAATGCAGATGGTGTTATGTACGTCTATAAGAACAAAAAACCACCAAGATGATAATGAATTGTCCTCTGATGGTCGGATGTATCAAATAAAAGGTTTGACTTTTAAATTTTTCTTTTTCTAAATTTAACAATAGTACCTCATATCAAAGATAATTGATTGATTGACTGACTGATTGATTGAACTTCATATCAAGTCGCACATAACATGTCGAATTAGATGGATAACATATTACAGAAATTTGATTATTAATAAAAACCAAAGGAAGAAAAATGCATAATTACATTGGAAAAAATGGAAATTGGGATATCAAAGAAAGTAAAATATTTGGTCTGCACTACGAAAAAATATTAAAAAAACAACAGCAAACAAACACAAAACAAACAAACAAACAAACAAAACAAATAAAAAAAAAACAACAAAAAAAAAACAAAAATTGGATTGACTTCTTTATGTTCAAAATCTGATAGCTTTGATGGGTTTTATTAAATAAGAATGGTTTTTGTTTCAGATAGTGTACGCTGTCCAGTGAGGAGTTTTGTCATGTATATAAATAGGCTTAAATTGCACACGACTTTTTCAACAAGCTAGGTCCAGTCCAAAGAATGGAGTCTACTATGATAATGTTGCTCTTGGACACAATAAGCTTGGACCATTTATGAACAAAATAAGTAAAACTTGTGGATTAAATACAATTTATAGCAACCATTCTTGCAGAGCCACAACAGTGCATGTTTTAGACTCTGCTCAAATTCCATCACGCCATATAATGACAGTTACTGGCCACAAATCAGAAAGTTCATTGAAAACTTATAGTGGTAAAACTGATGAAAATACAAAAAAAAAACTGATGTCAGAAATAGCAAAGAAAATCAAAGAGAAATGTGAATCTAAAATGCCAAAAAATTATGAGAATGTTGTCCCTGATATAGACTCAATATCAAACTTCGAGTTACAATCTTTAACAAACTTTAAGATTGTTTGGTGTCTGAATAAACAAACGATCCAGGTTTTGATGAATTATTAAGAACAATTGATGTTCCAACAAATATTCCGAATGTGAATTCTACTCTTAGTAGTGCTAGATGTTTAAGCAAAAGCAAAAGAGAAAAATGACACAATATCCAATGCCAATAATTCACAATCGTTAACTATAACATAATTCCAAGTCAGTGAATTAACTTTTCTTCATGTAATATCAATTTTTCATTATGACAAATTTATCATAGTTGTGTGTTTCTCATTGTTATTTAATTAAAAATACTTATAATTGTGCTTTTTTTATTGTTGATATTATTAAACCTTTTGTGTTGCTCACAGAATCTTCATTCAATAATGCAAAATTGTAATAAAACAATTATAGCCTTTTCCTTTCGGTCAATACATGTTTTTATCGACCTAAATCATATAGGTCGATAAAAACATGTATCGACCTCATCAAAAGGCTATAATTGTATAATAGTGGATACATTAGGAACATGACCCAGATGTTGGAAATTGTCTATTACCACTTCTTTATGTCATTGACTGATTTAAAGGGGGTGTATGCCCCCTTTTACCGCCAAAGGAAAAAATATCGTTGGAATTCTGTTTTAAACTACCAGTATATCCGTTAGCAACACATCTTTACGAATTGTACTTAAAAGTGAAATATTTATAGGATTTTTTTATTTTAAAAAAAATCGCACAAAAATCCACTCGTTGTCTCTTACAGTTTTAGGGATATACGCCCTTCTAACATCCTGTATCCGCCCCTGCTGCTGAAACTTTTATTCTCAGAAATAAATAATGCTGGCCTGAGTAAAGATGAATTAAATATTCTGGCATAAACTTCCTTGAAAAGAAAATCCAACAGTACGGTATAAAATTCTGTGATCGCCAAAATTTTCGTAAATAAATACCTGTCTCGATAAAAAAAAACCGGGGTAAACGTCAGAATCAAGTGGTCGTCCTCTTATGTCAATTAGTCAAATATTGGAAGTTTTTGTTTCATCTAATGACGTTTCAATGTATTAAATTTTATAGTATAAAAATTTATGTTGTGCAGTTGCCAAAATTAACATGCAGAATGATATGCTAAATAGACGAATAAAAACAGCTAAAAAGCATAAGAGAGAAACAGAATGAATGACCCATGGTTGAATGCCGTAATGGCAAAAATTTGGACATTCATTTTGTTTCTCTCTTTTGATTATTTAGCTTTTAGATTTTATATAAAATATTTCGCAAAAATACAATATTTAGTCCTGCAAAATGTATCTTGTTCTGTGCACATTTTATGAATTTATGATAAATCTCTGTGATATTTCACTCTTCAGTCGTGTTCATTTTTAGCTTTTTACATAGGATCTGAAACATGTGAAGTTATAGCGATATACAGGACAATAACAAAAAACGGTGCCATAACGCAAACATGGACGTCACGTCCTTACTGCGACTTAGTTGTCGTGCGCCTTTACAGCTGTAATATTTGGCAACGTCACAGATGTAACGTCTTTTTGGTCTGTTTTAAAATTTTGGCAGTGAAAGGGTTAAGCGCTGTCTAACAGTCAGTAAGGAAGCTAAAGTAGTTCTTACATTGGACGTTGACAAAATGTGATTTCTATTATATTTCGCGTTATTTCTCGTTGTTTTTATTTTGTCCTATTCCTTTGTCTTGTATTTGCGGGTGGATGTGAATGGCATTTTTTTTTTCTTTTTTGCTTTTCATTTTTTGATTTTGTTTTCGGTTTCTTTTTTTTTTTTTTNCAATATACAGGAAGCAAATATGGTATAATTTTGTACGCTTTCGGAACCATGCATTGTTAGTAAAATGTTCTTAACTTTGTTTTCTTTTGGTAATATCAATAAGTGTTTTAATATTCTAAAACTGGATACCTACATCTTATAAGGTTGTTTAGATAAGATGTTTGAGATGCTTTATCATTCAAGAATATCGCCTGCAAAATAATGGAATGCACCTTCCATATTTTTCCCGTCAGGTGTCACCACTGCACTATCAGGTTTTGTTCTGTGACGTCGTGATACCGGGAAAATTCACGCACAAGGAACAAAGGTCAAAACAACCTTTGAACATGCGAGAAACACCAGTTTCAGCCAACTACCTGATAGTGCTGCAGCGACACCAATCTGGAAAAGCAGGGAGACGAATTCCATTGATCGGTCATTCAAAACCATGAAAGGCTTGTCAACCATGATTTCAATTGAATAATTATCAATTAAAAGTATCCTGTCTTCATGGACCAGTTAAAACCTGATTGTATTTGCATATGACCGTGGTTTGCAAAATCTGCATCAGATTAAAAACTGCTTAAGATAAAAAGCAAACAAGGGTTAAAAAAAAATTGCTAAAAAAGTATTGTCAGGAGTCGAAATCCAAAGTACAAAAAAAAAACAAATTAGGTGCAAAACCACCAGAAAACTTTTATTTTCTCATTTCAACAAAATAATTTGTCAATGAAAGAAGGTTTTGGATGTTAGACGGATTTGAGCTTGACCATCAGAATACTTAAAAAACAGTTAAATTTGGTTCTGTTGGTGGTTATTTCTACAATTAATATCAAGGTCACAGAGGTCAAAGGTCAAAATGTAAATTTCGCAATAGCTCGTTAATAACAATTGCTAGAAGACTTGATATTCTTTATGTGAATAGATCTAATAGAGCAAAATTCAAATACACGAAAGAAATTTTGGTCAGGTCAAAGGTCAAGGTCACTAAGTGAAAATTTGAAAACTTTAATATTGCCTATATCTTTCCAACCAGCTGTGATAGGATCTTCATATTTGGCCTGTATATTGGTTATATGAAACTTAAAAGAATTATGCAAATTTCACTCAGGTTAGGTGAAAGGTCAAGGTCACAGAGGTCAAAAGGTCAAAGTCTAGATTTCGACCTCAGCTCGTTGATTACAATTGCAAGAGTCTTGATATTCTACATGTGAATAGATCTAATGGAGCTAAGAGCAAATGTCTACTTCACCTTACTTTCTAGTGATTGCAATTTTTTGCATTAATTTTGCATTATATACATGGTTGCTACAGGGGCATAGTGTTTCACAAACATATCTTGTTTATGCCTTGAAATGATGAAAATCATATACCAATTTAGAACCGTATTCTTCTTTATACCTTCTATGTATATAGGGTCTGTAAGTCTTGTCATGTGACACCGAGAAATCACGATAAAATTGTAGTTTGAAAACGTTTTCCGCCAAAATATGACGTTGCAGGATTATGACATTCAAATTTTATGCTTTAAACGTCATATGTTTTTGTCTAAAATGCAACTTCCGGGTACAAGTTTTGGTCCCGGAAGTTGCAAAATGAAACGAGACTTACAGACCCTAAAAAATTACTAAAAACAATTCAACAATGCCATTTCAATGCAGTACTCTTGTTGTCATGTGTCCTTTTTGTTCCTTCAAAGTATAGTTTAACATTGAAACAAATAATACAGTTTTTGTCCCTAACTGGAAAAATAAACTTTATAAATCGTTATAAAACAATTGTTCCAGAAGGAAGAAATATTATGCCGATAATTCTGTTTTATGAAGGAGTGCATTAAATAACAAAATGCCGAAGAAACTGTTAATTTATTTTGTGCAAATGCGCATTTCGACAACTTATGTCTCTTCAGTGCAGATCAAGTCAAAACCTTTGGAAATCTATATACCGAAATATGTGGATCTTCGCTCGTGGTATTAAAATTTCAATTTTCCATAATGAGTGCTTTACCAAGCATGTTAAAATCAGAATTTTTCTATCTCGAGTGAAACAATATTATTTTAATTCACGACCTTGATAAATGAGAACTTTTTTCCTCGTGAAATTTGTGTAAAATGGGAAAAATCTTAAATGGTGGGACATTCTTTCAGGAATGTAATTAAATAATGTGGAAAAAAATAACAGAAAACACTTACAATGGCAGAAAATTACAATCACATGCCATAATCCACCAGGGAACCGCACAAGAAAAACAATAAAAATAAAAAAAACAAACAAACAAACGTAGACAACTATAGGAACTCGGGATAGCCGCATTTGGTACCGGCACTAGCAAGAGCTTACGGTAGGGTTAAACCGGTTTATAGGTACTCAGCCCCTTTCTCCCCTTCTTCTTTGAAGCCCTTTTTTTTGGTCATGTTGGTTGTAAAGTCGTGTGCACATGTGACCATTTGATGAGAAAAGGAGAATATTTCTTCCAAGGAACTTTTGTTACAAGGAACAAATTTACATTGAAAATGTTACATAAAAATTATATGCTTTCCCTTTTTAAACAGATACATGGAAAATCTACCCGAAATCAAGTCTCCAACGATCGCAAATTACTGGTATTTTGACCTGACTTTCGTGTGTGGGCAATATTCGATGCAAAGAGTCATGGAAGAGGATGTAAAAGGATGTGAAGATATAGATTAGTTGGCAGAGAGCATGGAAAATTGAAGTAGAGAACTGCGGAAGAGGAATGCTGATTTGTCGACTGAAATTTTTAAACTAAAGCACACAATTAATAATTTTAAAAGTTAAAACACGAAACTTAAGAAGGAAGCAAAAGAACTAGAGTCATCAATATATGGAGACTTCGAAGACTCTACAAATACAAAAACCTCTAAAAGCTCCCAGGAATTCCTAACGATGAGTAATTCTCAACATCAAACTGCTAATACACTTTCAAGTTCTCAGGAAAGTTCTGAAACCCCAAAAATTTCCAGTCAGACTTACAAGTTCCTGACAATTCACCTCGGAATAATAAAGACTGAAAAAACTGTATTGTGATATTATGATATACCAGAACAGAACTATGAATACACACTGACTTATTATATTTTTTTAATTTGCAGATAGTAGTGTTGTATCTTTTTGTATTTTACTCCTCCATTTTATTTACACACACGACTCTACATCAAATTAAATTCAATATATTCATATAGTTTATTTTTCTATATTTAATATAATTTCATGACGAAGAAATGGAAGTGAAAACAAAATAAGCTTATCGAAGAAAAAAAGCATATACACACACACACATATATATACGTCTGAAAATCAGCCCAACATTGTTAGATCTGCACATTGGTAGTTCCCTCTCCGGGATTCGAACCATCACTGTTGTGACATACAACACCGCCTGCACTACGGCCAGCGCCCTAGACCACGCGGCTACCTAGGCTATATAAAATATAGCTTGCGGTAACCGGGTGATACCTCCTCGTAGGTTTAATCTAGGGTTTTAACGCAGTACATGATGTGACAGTCATTCTCAAAATTGTGTCCCACTTCCACAGCAGAAATGTGAAAAAATATAATTTCAAAGAAACATAAAATAATGATTTTTTCGGGAAGTATTGGCATTTCGGAGTCTTTCTATAAAATTTCCTCCACATATCTCTTTGAATTATTTATACAGCAATTTTAGAAGAACCCCTAAATGCATGGTAACGGATGTTAAACAGACTACCAGTAATACAATTACGTGATTTTGAACATCAATACCCTGAAATATCATAAGAAAATGTTATGATATTTTTGAATACAAGCATATATAGCAAACAAAAAATTTGTTTATATTGTCTAACAATTTTTTCTGTGCAAATTCGCTATGCAAAATCATAATAAAAAATGTTCAAAAATGCATCAATATTTTATGATTTTTAATTTATTTATTTTTACAATAAATCGACGCTGTCGCTCTGTTTCTTGGCTATTTTAAACTTTAAATGACTTTGGTTCTCGAAAATCTTGTAAACATTAAACCTCAGCATGTTTGTATTATAATGGCAATTTGAAATAGACCGAAATCTCATTGTAACGGATGTTAATCATTGCAATTGGAAAAGCTTCTTAAATGAATCAAATCTCCTTAAGTGACCATGTCTCAATGGAAGATTGTCTCTCGGATTACGATCACATGGTTTGGGGAAAAGTTTCATCATTTACTGTTTGGCATCCTGCTTCTGTGAACGTTTCCATTTCACTAGAGATATTGCTACATGATCAAATTCATCATATACATTTTGTGTGAACATGTGTCTCTGGCTAAATCGAGCACTTAAGATAAAGGAGACCAAACATGAATATCAATTCAATGATTGTTTTTT
>MJUU01017960.1:32973-51298 GCA_002080025.1 Modiolus philippinarum
GGGGCCTCTTGTTTGCACCAAGACCAATATCAAAAATCCGAAAGCTTATTGCGCATCTACAGACTATATGCAACAATTCTATAACAAAATTAAATCCCTAAATCCATAAATGTAGGAGGAGTTTGTGTCACATGCCACATGTGTAAAAATTGACATCATGGGGCCTCTTGTTTGCACCAAGACCAATATCGAAAATCCGAAAGCTTATTGCGCATCTGCACACTATATGCAACAATTCTACAACAAAATTAAATCCCTAAATCCAAAAATGTAGGAGGCGTTTGAGTCACAAGAAAAGTGTGACGGACGGACGGACGGACAGACGGAGGGTATTACATTATCCCCGAACTTTCTTCGAAAGTGCGGGGATAATTATAATAACACTGCAATTTAAATTGTACAATCAATCTGATCCATTTGATGTTAAGGGTGACCATTTATAGCCCCAGGTGAAAAGATTATTAACAGTTACAGATATATAATTTTTTTAAATTCTTAGATAAGGGATTAAATAATTAACAAAAACACAGAAAAAGGGATATTTATTATACAATAATTGCAGAAATTTGTCTTTTGGCGTTTCTGTAAGTAATTTTATTATTTCATTAGGGGTCATGTTTTTATATGCTACATTTTAATATCTTTTGTCCATTTCATAATGTTTTCGGTTTGAGCCTTCCAATAATAAGATTCCATCATGTATTTCAGTTAAACGTTGCCTCTCCAAAAGGTCAATAAATTATATTTTATATTTATTTTTTTACCAGTTCAGAACTATTTTGAAACTCAATATTTATAGATTATCTGACATACCTGAATACGAGTTGAAAGTTAAAAAATATCTACTAGTAATAAGATAAATTTGTAATCAGAAATTAATCTTTTTCGTAGAAAATATACATAGAAATAGCTAAGTTAAAGTACTAATAAATGCATGTTACATTCATATCTAATATGAAGTGAAAATATTTGATCATAAGATATATTGTTCTTCTTATACATTGGATTCATATAATGATCGCTGTTCTGCCAATATATTTTCAAAAACTTGCTTGAAATTTAAAAGTAATCGAAAAATAATCGAAAAGTTATTATAATTACAACCAAATATTTTGTTTGCAATCGATTATTTTCGATTACATGTAATCGAAATTCACATCAGTAATCGATTATCTTCGATTACTTGAAAAATTGTAATTAATTACAATCGATTACGATTACCGATTACGATTACCCTATGTCTGCTATCCGGTCAAGCTAACATATACCTACTGATTAAGAAAATGTGAACAGTGATTATTGGTATTCGCAGATAATTTTTTTGTCTTATTAAGAAGTTAATTGGAGCCAAATTTGTTGTTTATTGCTGACTATCATTTAAAGGTTTCTTCTGCCTCATAACAGAAATTGATGTACAATCGTCCGGGATCTTTGAACTTCTTTAAAAAATATAATATATTTTTGTCAAGTAGAATATTTTTAAAAAGTCAACAATAAAATTTTTACAAAAAAAATCATTTGACCACAAACAATTTATGTTTACGTGTCAGGTTGAGAATTTTAAGAAGCTGAACTAGAGGCTCAGAGACTGAGCATTACAAAATGCTTCTATGCCATGCATGACCATATATAATGCTTTTTGCCGATGGAGGTCTAATGTTTAGCTATGTTCTCTATTGACACCTGTGTTTTTCACTGATCCTATTGAAATGAGTAAGCTTTGCAAAGGACCTTCTGTACATGATTCAATACAGTTTAGTTAAATTTGCTTGAATAGTTTCAGAGAAGATAATAAAAAGGATGTTTTCTCATAGGCGCCAATGTTAAACTATGTTCCGAGTTGGCCACCGTGTTTTTTATCAAAGAAAATGAAATGAGCAATTTTTGTAAAGCACCTTCCGTATATCATTCCTGTAAACTTTGTTTGAATTTGCTTCCGATGATGAAAATGTGATTTTTTTTTGTCTGACCTGAACAAAATGGACAATCCTTGTAAAGGACATTTAGTACATAATTCCTGTTAATTTTGTTGAATTTGCTTCAACGGTTTTAGAGGAGATAAAAATGGGATTTTTCCCTTAGGGTCCAATGTTTAACCTTAGTTCTGCACTAGCGGCTATTTTGTTAATGGGATCGGAACGAAATTAGCAATCTTTGTAACGGACCTTCCATACATCATTCCTGTAAGGTTTGGTTAAATTTGCTTTAGTGGTTTCAAAGGAGAAGATGAAAATGAGAGTTTTCCCATAGGGTCCAATGTTAAACTATGTTCTGTGCTGGCATCCGTGGTTTTTTTCAGATCTGAACCAAATGAGCAATCTTTGTTAAGGACCTTTAGTACACCATTTCCGTAAAGTTTGGTTGAATTTGCTTTAGTGGTTTTTTTTTAAATGTCATTTTACTATAGGGTCCAATGTTAAACTATGTTCTGTGCTGGGTGCCATGTTTTTTATCAGATCGAAACAAAATGAGCAATCGTTGTTAAGGACCTTGAGTTCATCATTCCTGAAAAGTTTGATTTAATTTCCTTCAGGGGTTTCATAGGAGAAGATGAAGATGTGAATTTTCCCATAGGGTCTAATGTTAAGCGTAAGTTCTGCGCTGCCCGCCATGTTTTTGTCAGATCGAATCAAAACAACGGCAGTAGAATACCGAAGGAACAAAGCACAAGATTACACAAATCAAATTCGAGAGACAAGGCAAAAGCAAGAACACCAGAAGACGGAAGACCGAAGACATCATATGCCCACAAAACACACGAACATTACATATACAACACAAAAAACTAAAGCACTAACAGTGTGAACTCTCAATAAACAAGAGTGACATCAGGTGCTCCGGAAGGGTAAGCATGTCCTGTTCTGTATACAGCACCCGTCACACTGTCAGTGGGTCAATCTAGGGTAAAGTCAAAACCGGTAATGTCAAATCCGGGAAGACGTGAATCTAGCTGAAAATGTCAGTTTTATTTGTGACACTGACATTTCATATCTATCTATGATGTCGTGGTGACGGCCATAGAATTTCTGAAGGGACGAAAGTAACAACGGCTGAACATATCCCTGACTCAGCAGTTTTTGTGACAGTGCTTTTGCTCTGTCCAAAAAGTCACTGTATGTACTGCACGCTCTACTATGTTCTGTGCTGGATGCCATGCTTTTTATCAGATCGAAACAAAATGAGCAATCTTTGTTAAAGGCCTTATGTACATCATACCTGTATAGTTTGATTGAATTTGCTTCAGTGGTTTAAGAGATGAAATGTGATTTTTCCCATAGGGTCCAATGTTGAAATTGAGTTCCTCACAGATGGCCATGTTTTTCATCGGATCGGCAAAAGTGAGCAATCTTTATAAAGGACCTTCCATACATCATTCCTCTAAAATTTGGTTGAATTTGCTTCAGTGTTTCAGAGGAGATGAATATGTTATTTTTCTCATAGGGTTCAATGTTAACTATGTTCTGTGCTGGCGGCCAGGTTTTTTATCGGATCGCAAAAAAATCAGGAATCTTTGTTAAGGACCTTTAGTACATCATTCCTGTATAGTATCATGAGTGTGGTTGAATTTGCTTCAGCAATTTCAGAGGAGAAGATGAAAATGTCATTTTCCCCATAGGGTCCAATGTTAAACTAAGTTGCTTGCTGGCCACCATGTTTTTTATCGGATCGGAAAAAAATGAGTTATCTTTAATCAAGCCCTTTAGTACATCAATCCTGTAAAGTTTGGTTGAATTTGCTTTAGCGGTTTCAGAGGAGAAGATGAAAATGCCATTTTACCACAGGTCCAATGTTTAATAACTATGTTATGTGCTGGCGACCATGTTTTTTATCGGATCGGAACAAAATGAGTAATTTTTGTAAAGGCCCTTAATTACTTCAATCCTGTAAAGTTTAGTTGAATTTGCTTTAGCGGTTTCAGAGGAGAGGATGAAAATGTCATTTTCTCATAGGGTCCAATGTTAAACTATGTTCCGTGCTGGCGGTCATGCTTTTATGGGATCGGTACAAAATGAGTAATCTTTGTTAAGGATCTTTAGTACATCAATCATTTGCTTCAGCGCTTTCAGAGATGAAAATGTCATTCTCCATTAGTTTCCAATGTTAAACCTAAGTTCTGCGCTGGCGGCCATGTTTAGCGGATCTGAACGAAATGAAAAATCTTTGTAAAGGACCTTCAATACATCATTCCTGTAAAGTTAGGTTGAATTTGCTTCAGAGGTTTCAGAGGCGAAGATGAAATGTGATTTTTCCCATACGATTGAGGGACGGACGGACGGACGGATGACGGACGCCAAGTGATGGCAATACCTCACACTGACCCTCTGGGTCAGGTGAGCCAAAAAGAGATATTTGATAATTTTAGGAAAATATTAGAAATTTATTTTACAACGAGAAAAAATAGGATGAAGTGACATTTATCCGCGAATACCAATTATCACTGTTCACATTTTTTAATCAGTAGTTATATGTAACCTTGACCGGACAGTATGAAATGATGACAACTACAAGAACATCATACATACAGACAAAATACCGGTAGGTAAGACATTAAATTTTTAAGACAACACCGAACTTAGCTGTCACCGAAGGACAAACAATTATGCTCTCGCTCACTGAACCTGAGTTAATATGGTAAATGCAAATTTAAGTGTGTGTGTGTGTGTGTGTGTGTGGACCTAATACAGGTGCGGACACAGTTCTAGTGTGGACACAGTACACGTATTGACAGGATGATTTACCACTTCTTCTTTTTTCCAGCAAAATTTCTAGCAAGAACTATACCTCTATGTGGTGATCCTTAGATCATTTTACATAGAAAAAAAATTATTATACAGAAAAATTTATTACAGATTTTGTTCAAATTTTGTTTTTTGAAATCATTATATTGTTTACTATCACAAATAAAAATTACATGTCACCGGTGAAATAACAAAAATAAATTGTGAAACGTTATTTTCTCGATTGATTTCTTTATGAAATTCACTTAGAGAATCATCTCGATTGCTTTATTTCTATTTTCCGTTAAATCCATTACCAGATTTACAACTTTTTCATTTTGTAATGAAAATGTTGTGAAAGAGATAAGGTAAATAGTATTTTATTTACTTTTGAGTATTTCTTTAAATTTCATAATCATTTAGTTCATTTTCTAATTGTATAAAACCTTAATGAATAGAAATTGGACCAAAATGGCGGAATAATACTAATGAGACACATTAAAGACTAATTTTGTGAAATAGTCAAGTACTTGGCGTATAATATGCAATTCAAATCCCATATTTGTTGCATTTTTGCATTTGAGATTGGGTAACACGCTCCACTTAGGATAGAAATTAAAACAACTTCAGATGAAATAATTCGTAAAGGTCCGCGGAACCTGGTGTTTCTCATGCATACTCCATTGTCATTCTATTTTGGCCTACATCAAGACGTGGCTGCTAAGTAGAATTCCAAGAATCAACAGGTCTTTGACAGTTTCAGGAAATTTATCAAAATTTCAATACAAAATTTATAATATCTAACAATTAAAATAATGTTTTGTGACTGAAATTCATCAAAACACAAGGTTGAAGACAAGAATTCCAAAAATTGCTGGTATTTGATAGTTTAAGGACATTTACCAAAATTGGAACCATATTTTTCTAATTTTTAGTTTTCAGAATTAATGGCTAAATAACTAAATCTGAAGTTACTGTGAATTTTTTTTCTGCATATGCGCATTCGACAACTTATGTCTCTTCGATGCAGATAAAAATCTAAACGTTTGGAAGACCATAAAATCAAATATGTTAAAAAAACTGATAAAGAATAAGTTCTAAAATATTTGATTATATGCTAAAATTTCAAAAATTGTTAGTCTTGGACTCAGGAAATTTACCATAGATGGAACCGGAATAAAATTCCGAAAGCTTATTGTCCATCTATAGACTATATGCAACAATTCTACATAAAAAAAGTCCTTATTCTCAATTATGTTTAAACATTGTTGATATATGGAAATAATTAGAAAATTTAGCCAAGTTCACTAAAGCGGTAAATAAAGGCCAAGGTGACATAATTCTGGTATGGATGTTTTTTTTCTACTAAATATGTAACCACTTACCAATTATCACCAGTCTATAGAATGTAGTCCATCTAATGGAAAAATACGAAAAATTGGAATTATTTTTTTTTCAAAAACTACTAAATATTGTGCCAAAAGTTCATTGATATTGAATATGATTTGAGAAAGTTATTCAAGTTTAAAAATAGTTTAACATTTGGGTTCCAAATAGAAGATAATATGAATAGGACCAACCAAATCAATAATTCATATATAACCCTATGATAAGTAGGACATAATATTAAATAGCGTTTCAATTGGCAGTAGGGGCCGGGTTCTAAATTTGACACTTACTTGCAATAATGCAATTAAAGTAAGCGTTACAATCAATTGAAGTATCGGTTTTACGATATTTTCATAAGACGTTACAGTTTGAAAAAGGATAAATTTTATATAGTATTTCCAGCAGCCGGGGCCTGAAACTTGAGAAGATGCCCAATGCATTCTTTTTTACTTAAACCAGCATATATGTCCATGTCAATAACAATTACAAATCTCTCAACACTGTATCGTGAAATAAGACTCGACAAGCTTCGCCATTTAAAATTTGAAAGTTTTACTATCTCGGATAGAGAAATGTCGTATTCCACTCCATGCAGTTGTAAAATCTCTATTTTTCATCTCTAGAGAGTGAAAACAACTAGAAATTTCCAGCAAAATTTATTTGGAACATAATCCTTAGTATTTTACATTATATCATCAGAGAAACATTTTCTACGACTTAAACATGCTAATTAAAATTTTCTCACATCTTATTAATTAATTTTCAAATGTTTGAAAATTCGGCAAGCCTAATTTTCAATTATTAGCAAAATCTATTTCACTGAGAAATTTTACAAGCAAGTAGTTTTCGTTGTAGAAACCATACATCCATATCATTGTAAAACTCAAATTGAGAATTGTGTTGAAGTCATGATTAGTGAGATTGTAACTCCTATTCAAAAATTGTATGAAAACTCTCAATGATAGAAATTTTGCTGCCAGCATTTGTGCTGCAGAAATGTGACAACGTATCACTAAAACCCGTATATCTTTGGTATTTACGTTATCAAATCAAACAAGACTATTTTCGAAATATGTTCAATGTTCTTCAAAAATTGAAATCAAAGGTATTTCATAAACTAGCAATGTCACCTCCTGTTTTTAGTTACATAATTAATTGTTCGATTTTTATTTTAATAAGCCTTCCAAACGAAGTTTGGAGACATATTTTTTCTCTTGCTTTCCTTATTATTTTTCATCCATCCTTCTTTATTCTGGTCCCAATGAACCTGTCCGAACCAGATTTAAAAGACCATAACACCTAGAACTTTGACACTTTGTAGGATGTTAGCCCCATATATCTAGATGTGCAATCAGGCACAAATTTTCCAGGAGGGGTCCATTTAGGGCACATTTGGGGTCTCAAAAAGTGGTGGGGTTGTCTATGTTAACCCTATAGGAAAATGAAATTTTAAATGCTTTCCACCGTTATTATCACTGTATCTCAAAAACTTTTAATACTACTTCAATGAAACTTGATAGGAAAGGTGTGTGTTATGTAAGAAAGAGTTTCACGGCATTGGAAATTTAAAAAATAACTACTGTTACCATGAAAAAAACAAATAAAGGGTTACGCCAAGCGCAGCATGATACGACCGCAGCATGTCGACCACTGAAATTTCAACAAAAGTAGTTTAAAGTGAATGTGGACACAGTAAAGAGCTTGACACAATAATTAGATGGACACAAAAGGAGCTTGACACAGTTATTAGCTAGAAACAAAATAGGGAAAAATCAACCCTTTTGATCACTTACTGATAAAAAAAAAACCGTAAGAGCTATGCAAAATATATACTATTAACTAAACCTTTACACCCATAGAAATTCAAAGAAAATAATTCCATCGATATCTGATGAAAAATAAAGATATGACATTATATTATTGCAATTTTGGCCCCATTGACCCCTTGTAGCTCGGAAACGGTAAGAGCTACACAAAATCAAGAGCAATCCAAAGAAAAAAATCCCATCGAAATCCGATGAAAAATAAAGATTTGACATATTTAGAAAAATTGCAATTTTGGCCCCTTTGACCCCCTGTAGCTCGGAAACGGTAAGAGCTACACAAAATCCGTTGTCATACTACTGAAAGCTTAGATCAAGAGGAATCATAAGTAAAAATTCCCACCGAAATCGGATGAAAAATAAAGATTTGACATATTTAGAAAAATTGCAATTTTGGCCCCCTTGATCCCCTTGTAGCTCGAAAACGGCAAGAGCTACGCAAAATCTGTTGGCATACTATTGAAAGCTTAGATCAAGAGGAATCCAAAGAAAAGAATCCCATCGAAATCTGATGAAAAATAAAGATTTGACATATTTTGAAACGTTGCATTTTTGGCCCCTTTGACCCCTTGTTGCTCGCAAACGGTACGACCTACACAAAATCCGTTGCACACTATTGAAAGCTTAGATCAAGAGGAATCCAAAGAAAAAATCCCATCGAAATCTAATGAAAAATAAAGATTTGACATATTTAGAAAAAATTGCAATTGTGGCCCCTTTGACCCCTTGTAGCTCGGACACGGTACGACCTCCACAAAATAAGTTGTCATACTACTGAAAGCTTAGATCAAGAGGAATCACTCCTTTGTTCCTTCGGTATTCTAATGCCATTGTTTTATCGAAATCCGATGAAAAATAAAGATTTGACATATTTAAATTGACAGTAACTTCGGTATTTAGTCATTTTCATACTACTGAAAGCTTAGATCAAGAGCAATCCAAAGAAAAAATTCCCACCGAAATCGGATGAAAAATAAAGATTTGACATATTTAGAAAAATTGCAATTTTGGCCCCCTTGACCCCCTTGTAGCTCGAAAACGGCAAGAGTTACGCAAAATCTGTTGGCATACCACTGAAAGCTTAGATCAAGAGGAATCCAAAGAAAAGAATCCCATCGAAATCTGATGAAAAATAAAGATTTGACATATTTTGAAACATTGCATTTTTGGCCCCTTTGACCCCTTGTTGCTCGGAAACGGTACGACCTACACAAAATCCGTTGCATACAATTGAAAGCTTACATCAAGAGGAATCCAAAGAAAAAATCCCATCGAAATCTAATGAAAAATAAAGATTTGACATATTTAGAAAAAAATTGCTATTGTGGCCCTTTTGACCCCTTGTATCTCGGACACAGTACGACCTTCACAAAATACGTTGCATACTACTGAAAGCTGAGATCAAGAGGAATCCAAAGGAAAAAATCCCATCGAAATCCGATGAAAAATAAAGATTTGACATATTTAGAAAAATTACAATTTTGGCCCCTTTGACCCCTTGTAGCTCGGAAACGGTAAGAGCTACGCCAAATCTGTTGACATATTACTGAAAGCTTTGATCAAGGGGAATCACTCCTTTGTTTCTTCGGTATTCTACTGCCGTTGTTTTATCGAAATCCGATGGAAAATATAGATTTGACATATTTAGAAAAATTGCAATTTTGGCCCCCTTCACCCCTTGTAGCTCGAAAACGGTACGATCTACACAAAATCCGTTGCATACTACTGAAAGCTTAGATCAAGTGGAATCCAAAGAAAAAAATCCCATCGAAATCCGACGAAAAATAAAGATTTGACATATTCAGAAAAATTGCAATTTTGGCCCTTTTGACCCCTTTGTAGCTCGGAAACGGTAAGAGCTACGCCAAATCCGTTGACACACCACTGAAAGCTTAGATCAAGAGGAATCAAAAGAAACGAATCCAATCGAAATCTGATGAAAAATAGAGATTTGACATATTTTGAAAAAATGCATTTTTGGCCCCTTTGACCCCTTGTAGCTCGGAAACGGTACAACCTACACGAAATCCGTTGCATACTGCTAAAAGCTTATATAAAGAGCAATCCAAAGAAAAAAATACCATCGAAATCCGATGAAAAATAAAGATTTGATATATTTAGAAAAATTGCAATGTTGGCCCCTTTGAGCCCCTTGTAGCTCGGAAACGGAAAGAGCTACGCAAAATCCGTTGGCATACTATTGAAAGCTTAGATCAAGAGGAATCCAAAGAAAAGAATCCCATCGAAATCTGACGAAAAATAAAGATTTGACATATTTTGAAACATTGCATTTTTGGCCCCTTTAACCCCTTGTTGCTCGGAAACGGTACGACCTACACAAAATCCGTTGCACACTATTGAAAGCTTAGATCAAGAGGAATCCAAAGAAAAAAATCCCATCGAAATCTAATGAAAAATAAAGATTTGACATATTTAGAAAAATTGCAATTGTGGCCCCTTTGACCCCTTGTAGCTCGGACACGGTACGACCTCCACAAAATACGTTGCATACTACTGAAAGCTTAGATCAAGAGGAATCCAAAAGAAAAAATCCCATCGAAATCCGATGAAAAATAAAGATTTGACATATTTAGAAAAATTGCAATGTTGGCCCCTTTGACCCCTCGTAGCTTGGAAACGGTAGGAAATACGCCAAATCCGTCGACATATTACTAAAAGCTTAGATCAAGAGGAATGCAAAAAGAAAAAATCCCATCGAAATCCGATGAAAAGAAAAAATTCTACTCTACAAATTCGCAATTTTGGCCCCGTTCGGCCCCTCATTGCTGGGAAAGGAAACAAGTTAACAAAAATCTAATAGCTGAGCGCCATATAAATTTTTCACAAGGAATCCATTGAAAAAATTGCATCAAAATCGGACTTAAAATAAAAAAAAAATTATTTTTTTTAGATTTGCCCCTGTTGGGTCCCATTTATATCGTGGGCAGTACATGCTGCGTGAAATCCATTGCATACTGCAGATTTAAAATTTCCTCAGGAGCACACTGAATCAAACCCATAAAAATCCAATAAATAATAGATTCTACAGTCAAAAATGTGAAAACACCCAATTTCACCCTATTTGGTCCCTTTTTGTAAAACGGGCGGGGCCAACAACTCAAAATTAGAACCTCTGTTTACGCGTGTGCCAAGATACATTATCCTAAAATTTCATTATGATCCGTCAACTAGAAGCAAAGTTATGCTGTCCACAGACGCCGACGCAAACGCCGACGACGCCAACACCATACCATTATACGACCGCAAAATTTTTGCGGTCGTATAAAAATGGAAGTTTTGAGAAAATAGTAGTTTATGTTCACTTGATGAATATATTTTAATTTCAGCATATGTATTTCATATGTTATAAGGTGAATCTCTGGCCATTTTCTTGGAAGGGGGTCTGAAATTGGGTGTAATGGAAAAGAAAGCATTTGCTTGCCATGGAAACAAAACCAGAAACTTTTTTTGTTGTTCAAAAAAATGAAAAATGGTTTTTCTGATAAAAAAATGATTTTTGAGATTTGTATTACATAGGACAAAAGAGCATTTGGGTGCCATGGAAATGAAACCAGAAACTTTTTTTTTAATCAGGATTTCTGATAAAAAGGGAATTTTGAGAAAAGCATGTATTGTGCTATTTGTTTTGTTTTGATTGCAGCAGTATGTATTACCTAGATTTTAAGGGAAACCCCTGCCCAAATTTGTTTAAGAAAGAAGTCTTAAGTGGATAGTAATGGATATTATTATACTTCATGCAAATTTCTGATAAAATCCAGTCATTTCATTGGTTCTCCTCAATGTGGTATTTTTCAGTATTTTTTGTTTGCTCCGCCTTCCCCTAGCAACATGTGATATTTTTGCGTAGCAACGAAAATATCACAGGCTTCCCCTACCAACATGTGATATTTTTGCATAGCAACGAAAATATCACATGCTGAGAACGAATTTTGCCGAACTCGGAAAATATCACCATCTCCGACCGAGATTTACCGATTTGTATTTAGTCCTATTAACTGACTTTCGCCGAAGCAGACAGTTCTTCAGTTTATGACTTATGTAATAAATTTTAGTCGCTAACATACATTATGGTATTTGCAGAGGTGTCTTTAAAGACAACTGAAGAATCTTTAGATACGAAAGACAACAACTCTATGAAAAAAAAACGTGCTGTTGCCAGAGGTAGACCAGTATATACTTGCTTCATAAAAAATGTCAGTCCCTTCCTGTCTTCTGTTTCATATAAAATGTCAGTCCCTCCTTCTCTGGAAGAAGACGGAGCTTACATTTTTTATGAAACAAGTGCATTTGTACTATGAGTATCTGACAGAAAAAATGTTTTGACTGTGTTTGAAGGGTTTCGGCCAAATCATCAAATGTTATTCTAAACGTTGTGAATTCAGCAAATTATCCAAAACATGCAAACTCTTGTTCAGCCAACAGTACCATGAAATCATAAATCACAGCGTTATACTAATTGCTTCTAAGAATAACTTTATTTTCATTTTTCAGTTCAGCATTTTCCCGTTTTGGCACATGTTAGAGTTTACAAAATGTGGGTTCAGATGTTGTAATTCATAGTATATTCTTGACTAAAAAACACTTATTTTTTTCATGAGAAACCATATCATTTATTCAGTAATAAGGTAAAAGGAAGGCATTCAGTATAATAAAAAACATACTGCCTTCAGTGTAGGGTGTAATGGTAGATTACCACACTTAGAAAAAATATCACATGAAGAGAAAATATCACCCTCGACGCTGTCTCGGGTGATATTTTTCTTCATGTGATATTTTTTCTTCGTGTGGTAATCTACCGTAACACCCTCTACTGAAGGCAGTATGTTTATAATAAAGCATTTGGTTGGAAACCAAGCCAGAAACCATATTTTTTAGAAAAAAACATGTTTTTTTTTTGTACAAAGTAAAATGGGAAGGTAGGCCACTATTAAAAGGTAAAGTTTTACCTTTTAATTGTGGCCTACCTTACCATTATACTTTGTTTATTTACATTAATTTGTGGTCATTGCACAACATCTATTTTATATGTTTTTTTTTTTATTTTTATTTCAGCTATATGTATTATTTAGGTAATATGGGGAACCTCTGCCAATTTTTTTTCTTTGAAACGAGGTTTAAAAATGGTCATAACAAGTGATGGAGCATTTTGTTGCCATGGAAACCAAGCAAGAAAACTATAATTTTGAGACAAACATGTTTTTGTTTTGTTTTTTTTTTTATTACAGCTTTATGTATTACTTAGGTATTAAGGGAAACCCTTGCCATTTTTTTTTGAAAGGAGGTGTTAAATTGGTTGTAAATGATAATGGGGCATTTGGTTGCCATGAAAACCAAGCCAGAAACCTATAATTTTGAGAAAAATATGTTTTTGTTTTTATATTATAGCTATAAAAAATACTAAGGTAATAAGGGGAACCCTGCCATTTTTTTTTCAAAACGAGGTGCAAAATTGGATGTAATTGATAATGGACCATTTGGTTGCCATGGAAACCAAGACAGAAACCTAAATATTTTTAGAAAAACAACGTGTTTTCTACTGAATGTTATGTTTTGATTTCAGCAATATGTATAAACTAATTTATAAGGGGAACCCATGTCCAAATTTTTTTTTAAGAGGAAGTCTGGTAATGCCAAGAAATCCGATATGGGAGTTCGTTTTGGAGACATACTTTTGTGTTCGCTCTGCGAATACAGTTATAACTTGTCATTACTATTAATTGTTTTTTTTTTCTTACAAACTATTAGACTCACAGCCTATTTAATACACGGGAAAATCTAATACCATCGCAACAAGTCAAACTTTTTCTTAAAAGGCCCGAAAACTACAAGGCAATATGAAGGAATACACATCGAGACAACAGAAGCAATACAAACAGATACT
This sequence comes from Modiolus philippinarum, assembly GCA_002080025.1. NCBI lineage: Eukaryota > Metazoa > Mollusca > Bivalvia > Mytilida > Modiolidae > Modiolus > Modiolus philippinarum. The sequence continues at coordinate 46,806 of MJUU01017960.1, forward strand.
TTAAAGGCAATACTCATACAAACAACTGAGACAACAGATAAAGCAACTACTGAGGCAATATGGATGTAGACAGTATAGAAAATACAGGGACAGAAGATGCAGTACACATAGAGACAACAGAGGAAATACACTCAAAGACACATGCATTACACGTACAGACAACTGAAGCAATACACACAGAAACTGCTGGAGCAATACTCATAGAGACAGCAAAGGTTATACAAACAGCGACAGTAGAGGCAATACATGCAGAGACACCAAAGGTAGCACAATTGAAACAAAAAAGGAAACGGTGACAAAAAAGAGAACAGGACATAAACAAAAACACAATAGCAGTATGAATTTCGTATTGGTTTAGACAGGAATGTGCAAAATAAAAGCATTTTATCATCAGCTTCAACCGTCCAAGAAATGAAATACATATGATTAATTGAAAGCAGAATACCAAAACAATTAGAAGAAGAAATAGTGCTGCATTTTCGGCATCCGCGCATATCGTGACACAGAAGGTCAATCTTAATCACTCGAAAAGACAGATTTCATTACAACGTATAGTTTCAGATTTCCTCTGCACGATTATTTGAACCTTTATGGTCAAAAAAGGGCATTTCAACATCATATACAGTACCATCCGACATAGCTATTCGATGAACTAGCTTTTACATATTTTCGACAAAAGTATTCCAACATCCTCGATTATTGAACATAATTCTGTTGACAAAACAAGTTATAAAATAACAAAATCGTAAATTTTACATCATTTTTTTAATAAAACAATCATTATAAATGATGTCTGATTCATATTATTACATAATATTGAATTGTTGAAAAAAAACAATATAATAGCTTACATATTGTTTATCTATAATTAATTTGAATATAACAAATTGCTTTAGTACGAATTAAGGCATTTTTTGTCCATGATATAAATAGGGCAGAGCATACTTGCAAGTAGCTACATTTGCATTGAAGCTCTCCCTTTGTAAAGGTATGTATCATGCTTTTTTACATTTATATAATTGTCCTGGAGACTTTGAAGGCAAGAACATCTACTGTTATTGTTTTATTGAACTTTCCATTTTTGAGAGGTAATATACCCACATGTCCAGCATATGGCCTTAATAATATACGACTAAATCGCTAATGTCATGCATGTAAGCTGGACGTCAATTTCGTCAATCTCGTGCTTTGTTCCTTCGGTATTCTACTGCTGTTGTTTTTTTTTTTTTTTTTTCGTCAACAGGGCGAATTTCCATCTCTAAATTTAAAGCTAGTTGTAATGTTAAATCACTCTTACTTTTGTCACACAAAAAGTTTTATGGTCGTCATCGCGATACAATTTGTCTATATCACAAATTGCGATGGACATTTTACAATAGATTCCGAGTTATTTCTGGAGTTATGCAAACCGAAATGGCATTACCCCGGAATGTTAATTTAAGAATTGAATGCATTATTTTGAAGTTTCATTGGGATATGAAAGGGTTGACCGAAGCACATTTTTAATGAAGCGCGGTAGGGCTTCATGTTGAAAATGTGCGCCCGGTCAACCCTTTCATAATCCCTATGAAATTTCAAAATAATGCATTCAATTCTTATAATTACATTCTAAACCCGAAATATAAAAATCAACAAGTACATCATGTACATTGGGATTCTATTTTTACAAATTCATCCACCACGTGAACACGTGGTCAAATGTGTTTCATGGGAATTGCAACTTCACATTGACATGTCACGTGATCGATGTTCACCTATCAAACTGACGAAATTCAAATGAATATTCATGAAATGTAATTATTTATAGTGTGAAGGTTGTCACATTTGAAGCAGGTCATGCTCATCCTTCCATAGCACCTCAAAACACTCCTGTTTTTTTTAGGATTCACATTGTTAGCGCTTTATTTTTTACGTTTGTATGATACCCATCGTTATTTACGTTCTCTCTGTGTGTGTGTGTGTATTCTGGATTTATGATTTTTGGTTGTTGCTTTGTTATTCTTTGGAAAGCTAATTGTTGAATTATAATTCTCGCAGCCATGAATGCTGATCAGTATGGAGGGGTTGACTACTTTCAAAATTCAACTGCTTCATTTTGTTGTAAAAAAACGTATGTGTATCTTGGGCATCCTTTTGGTGCTGCAGCCTGAATCATGACAATATATTTGATCTTAATAGATGTAAAAGTATATCAAACGCATTCATGTATACTTTTGGTTTTATAAGCTATGATTAAATCTGACTTTTCCGGCAATTTCACCACGTAATCAAGCCTGCCAAGCCGGTTGCAAAGCCCCTTGTGGTGTTTTCAGTATTTTGGCATGTTGTTTTTTATTGTCTTTTATGATTTCACATTGCAATGATGTTATATTTAGCACCGTCAACCATCACGAGCCTTTGTTCTGGGCTCCAAAAATTCTCCTTTTATTGTTGACCATAGTCGCAAGTTTTGATTAAATATTTTCAAATCCTGACAAATGATGGCAATAAACCAAACTTACCATTTAAATTAGGCGAGCTAATCATAGTGCCCGCTTAAGTAGAACAGAAAATTAAATTTGTTTGTACAAATGACATTTAAACGATTATTTTTATTCTATTGATTCACTGAAGAAACACTTGTTGTCGAAATATATTTATTTCTCCTTGAATGACACATCTGCTAGTGGACTGTTACTCCCTAATGGTAGTCACCTGTCCACAAGTCTTTTACATCGGATAAGGCCAGTTAAAACAATATTATGTGGAAACTTATAAAATCCAAATAACATCAAATTTAGTTGAACCCTAAGGACAATATTTCCCTATACAGAGCTCTGTCATCAGCTGACTAACGATTCTTTGTTTTAGATCTTTTTAAGCCCCAACGACGATTATTCGGGGCACATTGTTTTACCCCTGTCCGTCCGTCCGTCCGTCCTTCCGTCAGAGGGGGTACATGGTTTGTCCGCGCAACTCCTCCTACAGTTTTTTTATTATAGAAAGTTTTTATTTTGCAGATCATTTGTACATATATTGAAGGAGTGCATGTAATAAGGATTTTGGTTTTGGTGCATTTTTTGTCAAAAATATACATTGTTGAACTTAGTCATTTTTGATGATTTTTCATAGAAGGTGCATAGTTTGTCCGCGCAAATCCTCCTACAGTTTTAATGCTAGGAAGATTTTCATTTTGCAGATCATTTGTACCCCTCCAGAGCACCTGATGATACCTCAGTTTTTATGGGGGTTCACAGTGCTAGTGCTTTAGTTGAGTGGCGTTCTTGGTCATTTTTGTTTTTTTTGTTTTGACTTTGTCATACTGATTCAATTCGTAATCGGTCTGAATTGCCGTGATTTTGGATTTATTATCTGGATATTTATCGTTCTTGCTTCGGTATTCGTTTGCCAATGTATTGTACCTATATTGAAGATATGCATATGGTAGGAAATTTGATTTTGGTTATTTTTTGTCAAAAATACACATTGTTGAATTTAGTCATTTTTTATGATTTTGTGATAGAGGGTACATAGTCCGTGCAACTCCTCCTACAGTTTTCATGGTTTTGATGCTAGGAAGTTTTTATTTCTTATTATTGAATTTTACTGATATATAAAATTAGTACATCTATCATCTAACAACGAAATGTTTTCACTGAATAAAATATATGGAGTATCAATAAAATGGGGAAATGTTGAAAACAATCAAGACAAGATAAGGAAATAATTTTAGGTAAATATTCCCAGATTATTCTCCTGATACAGATTCTCCCTTAGAAACTAATCACAGGATGAAACACGCCTGATTTTTGAGAGAAAAAAATGTTACATTAAAAAAAACATAAAAATTGTGGAATGTACAGGTCATTTTGGAACCAATTGTATGTTTTAAGGCAGAAATAAATCCGCCAGTACCAGTACAGTTATGCAGGACTGCAGACCTGCCTTATTGCAAAAATAATTGCCCGCATTAGAACTAGTATTTCTAAATTAACATGAAGAGTGTAATAACATGCACCGTGTAACAACAGTAAAATAAAATTTACTCGAAGATGCAATGATTGTATTGATAAACTGATTTTTTTTGTATAATTAAAGAACCAAAAGTGGTGACAATAGTGAACTCAAAATTAACGTAATATTTGTTTTGATATAAATTGTCCGAGGATAGTGGCACTGACTGCGACAGCTATAATGACCTCTCCTCTGGCTCATTCAATGTCAGTAGTAATTCTATCTGACAAAGCCCATGCTAACGCATATTTTCTTGCAAGGGCTACATTGAATGCCTTGCCAAAAGAGAAAAGGACAATCCATTTGCCAACAACGCATATTTGCTTGCAAGGGCTACATTGAATGCCTTGCCAAAAGAGAAAAGGACAATTCATTTGCCAACCCAACTTTCAGACTCACTTCAATACTGAAGAAGAAAATCATCAACAATAGCAAAACAAATATTTTGACCAAAACAACGTTGTGTTAGGGACCGACCATTTAATCTGAGGGGGGGGGGG
>MJUU01017960.1:51464-109765 GCA_002080025.1 Modiolus philippinarum
ATAGCCCCCCCCCCCCCCTTTCAAGTTAAATGGTCGGTCCCTTATAAAGTCCAAGGTAAATAAACGCTCTTTTAATAAAGTTACCCTGCTTGGACATACAGTTGGATGAATCCTCTTGATGAAAAGATCCTGGCTTCATTAACACGGTGAAAGATGATAACAAGATACAACAATTTTTTAATATTTCTAAAAATTCTTGTGAATCATATAATGATTCTCAAAACCCAAAAACTTTTGCTAGAGTTTTATCGTCAAACTTACTTAAATTCCGCAAAAGTGTTGAACCAGAAACATTTTGATTCTTCTATCCTTAAAATAACTATTCCACATGATAAATTAATTAAAAAAAAAACAAAAAAAAACAAAACATGTGTTGCGAAACAGCTCTCAAGATCAATAACAACACATATTTTGTTTTATATAAATATTGTTACTTGTTGCGACCATGCCTTCAAAACCATTTTAATCAAAATTATTCAGGGACTAGTATGTTGCTACTAGTGGAAACACAATGTCAAAGATGTTTTACCTGTATATTTTTTAAATACTGCGGTATTCTTTACGACCCACTTGAAGATAACAGATCTGTCGAAATAGATTGTTCGACTTTTTTCGTGTTTCTACTCTTTTTTTTATTTTGACATGCGTTTTTTGTAACTTTATTTTTTTTTAGATTTTAAATTCACTCCTTTTTAACAGCTGACATGCCCATGTGTCACTTTATTTCATAGTAATTAATTTCAATGCTTTGAAATTTAATAAACTAGTCTTTTGCTCTAAATAACCATATACCAAAGGTACTGTTTATATAGGTTCTGCACATGGTTCTGAATAACAAAATATCGAAGTTTGTTCGACATCTTATGTCTCTTCATTGCAGGTCAAATCGAAATATTTGGAAGGCCAAAACACGTGCAAAAGCAAATGGGGAACAAATAACGGATAGGATTAAAATTTTAAAAAATACCATACATACTCATTGGCTAATCCACGAGGAGGAAGTCCAGGGCCCGGTTGGAATTCTGCATTCTCTGGAAAATTCTTAATTTCGTTCAGAATTCAGGCAAATTTGACACCCAAAAATTGGCATGGAACATCACTTTTTTCTGTAACCTCTATGAAACTCCCTTTTCGAAGGCTGGATCCGTCGGCAATACTTGTTACTATGGGTTTCTGTATTTAAAAAGTAGATATGAGCCTGACATCTGAAATAATTAAATGTCAAAAAATTATTTATTAGAAAAACAAAAAAATAAACATCTTTTAGTGAAAAACTCAATAGTAACATGAGTTAGTTTTTGAGATAAATGCAGGAAAAAATTGGCGGGAAACTGAACACCTTTTGATTGATCATTACAATGGTATTATTTCTGCAAAATATGGAAAAAATAATTAAGACTTGTTGAAATTTTTAATGAAACTTTGTTATGTCCTGTTTTTTTCGAAATCATGAAAAAAGGGGGTCAAAGAGCAAATTAATTTTAGTTTATTCGACTGGATGAAAGCAGTGGATAACGAAAATGTGCTTGAGATTCAAAAAGTCGGGATCATTTCACCTGGTTGAATAGAATGCAGCACAAATTACGACTACTTTTGTCACTAAATTGTGGCTCTTTTTTCGTAAGGGAACGGTCATTATTTATCAGTGTGTGGGGGCGGGGGTCCTGGATGAAAAAAACTTAAATGGTCGATAAAATTTTTTTTACCCCCATTAGTTTTCAATTTCTATAATTGCCAACCTATTTGCAGTCTTGTTTTCTTAAAGTGTAATAAAGGAGATAACAGGAAAAATCTACAATGACTGAAAATTACAGTCACATGCCCCAATCTGCCAGGGAACTACACAGGAAAAACACAAACAAGACAAAGGACAAACAACAACGATAGGAACTCCGGACAGCCGGACTTGGTACCGGCATGTATTTTTGGGGGTTACAAAGAGTCAATCTAAAAAACTTTCGAAAATAATAATTGCGTTTTGATTAAACATGTTCAAAAAGAAAGATAAGGAATTTTGCTAAATTTAAGGAATGCCATCTGCACAAGTCAGGGTTCTTTGTGTCCAATATCCACTTACCATCCTGAATTGAGTTCTCTTTGATTGTGTATTTTTTTCTGATGGAAAATTAGTATTTTCTTTATTCTAGAATTGCATGTCCCTACTATCAATAAAAGGAAACGATTATTCTTTAATAATCATAATTTGTTAGAAAGTTCTTCAGAGCTGTCAAAAATAAAATATAAAACTTAAGGAATCACTTTAATGAAACTTTTTCACTGCACCAATGAAGCTAAAAACTAATTTTAAGAATTCAACCTTCCCAAAGAGAATCGTTCTGAATATTCAAACCCCCCCCCACCCATGAAACCACTTTCAAAATTTCGACCCCCCTAAAATTATCCAGCCCCCAGTTAATAAATAATGCATGCTCCCTAAAATATCTTGTTCATACAAAGGTTTATTCTAAGAAAAAAACGAGATAAAATAATCATGTCCTGCATTTTCCCGTTACATAAACGAAGGTTTTTCATTAAGTTGGGAACAACACGAGCTCTGGGCTTAAACCTTTTTTGAACATGAAACTCGGGAACTAAAGAAAAAAGACAAACGGGTAAACAATTTACGACCCAATATATTTTTTGTGTCGACCTATCACCACCATGCAAAAAAGCTTCAAAAGATGATAAGAAACACTGGTCTGTCATAAAAAAAATGGGACTCTCTTTGAGAAAAATCCGACAATAACTTCCAAAATAAATCGCTACATTGGTAAATTAATAAAAAAAACCATAAAATAATGTTTCTTAGGCAGCAGTCTAAACATCTCTACATAATAATGAGGTGTTACGTCTATAATACTATGCTATGAAATCAGCAGATTATGGTTCATAAAATGTGTAAATAAACAATTACATCACTAGAAATAACGTGCAAAGGTCAATTAAAAATATAAATAAGATAGAAAAACCAATACATACAAATCAAATAGAAATAAAATAAAATTAATAACATGAATACAAAAATACATTATATATATATTAAAATATAACTAAAATATGAAGGGTGGTCTCTGAAGAGTGGTTTCCCTTGGTATATATCCTTGTAAACCCGAAATACTGTACATGTAGCACGTAATCAATGTAAGGCCGGATATACGATCCTTCTAATAGACGGTTGGATATTGGACCAATATCAATACAATGTAGTTGTGCTTGCCTTGACCCTTTTTTGAAATGTCAGATTTATTTTCCTTTATTTTAAAGCACATGCATATTACATATAGATTAATTTACCGTCAGCAACTTTTCATTATGGGTTGAAAAGCTGTTTTTTTTCTGTATTTCTACAGCTTCACCATGGCTAGAATAAAACCGTTAGTATGTTTGGTGGTGCTTGCAATGCTTGTTATCCTGGATGTTACATACGGTGAGTTTAGTCCGAAGATAAAGACTCAGATAACACAGGGAACTAAAGACGTTAGTGCTGCTCTTGATAAGGCGGCAACATTGCTAGAAAAGCTAAAGCCTTTGGCCGGGGGTCTTGGAATTTTTGGTGCCTTTTTATCATTTGCCATGTTGTTTATACCATCATCAGACTCAGCAGAAATGAAGTTAATGAAGAGGGAATTTGAGAAAATAAATCTGAAACTTGACAGCATATCAGGCAAAATAAATAATGTCAAAGATTTAGTAAAATTAGAAACACAAAGGGCTCAGTATATCACTTCGGAAAACAAGATTTTGTTTGGGTATGATCAACTCAACAGGTTTCTAAGCGAACTTTCTAATTCGACCTCATGCTATACAGAACAAGCCTGTAAGAGGGAAAGAGAGTTAATAGCATATCGATATGTAAAGAGTTTTGACGTGAAACAAAATTTGTATGAAATCATGGTAGGGACATATTCAGAGGACAGAGTATTCGCTGGTCCACTTTTAAAATTAATCAACAATTATCACAAGTGTGATATCAAAAAGTGTATGAATTTGCAGATGGTGTCATCAGGCTTGCTTATAAAGGACAGCAAGTTGTGTTGGCGCATGAACAGTTAACTGGTAGTAATTATGCATGAACAGTTAACTGGTAGTAATTATAGTGTAGCATCTGCGATGAAGGATTGGACACAAATGGCATACAGTATCCGAAAGAAATCAGACGACAAAAATCGTACTGCTACAACAACAAAAAGTTATGTCAGTGATGACGTTAAAGATGCAAAATATCAAACTTCCTTCGATGGAAATAAGGATGCTGCTGTTGCCTTAAAAAACTTTCTGGACAGGAAATATCCATGGGTTTTATGGACAGTCATATCATACAGTGTAGATGACGACGAAGATCATTATGGGACTGAATATTTTTCAAACATAGGAGGCAAACGTGCTTTGAGGGTTACCCCGAGTGACAATGGAACTTACACTATTCAATATAGAATTGCAGATTGGATAAAACGTAGGTCTTATTTATTTGGGTACCAAGATATTGATTATGAAGATGCGCATGAGATTTTTGACGATCTTAAAAATAAAATCAAAATTCCAGATTATCAAAAACTAATGTCACTTGCCATTCTTCAGGACGAAACCGATTTACAAATCGTATCCGAGAGTAAATTATTAGTATTTAATTATAAAGTAACTCGTAAAGTCGTTATTACTAAGGATTGTAGAATATTGGCAACGTTTAAATCTGACGAACAGATTAATGGAGTTCGTAAGCCATGCAAGTCATGTCCATTCCCCAATGCATGTAAAGAGATTCCTCTTACAACACAGTCATATTGTAAATGCCCTGATTTCTATTATGGAGAGAGTTGTGAACATTATGATTCAACTAAATTGGCTTCAAACATTGAAAAATTGCTCATCGTCACTTCACGAATTCCTAATATGGTTGACGTGTACCATAAATTACAAGACATTCAGACATATTTAGCTACGTCAATATATAATGCCATCACTATTTTGCAAGAAGAGACAAAATTCGTTGTTCAATACAGTGAAAGTCTCCGTGATTTAACTTATTTCCTCGAAAGATTTGAAACTTTGAATCCATCAGATCCAAGATATGAAACGGTGAAAGAAAAACTAGCTAATGCAGTAGTGGATCCCAAAGGCGTTCAGCTATGGCTGTTTGACTTGAATTTAATGATAGTTGGACGGCACGGCATCATAAGTACAAAGCCACTGATCTTTAGATTAATAGAACAAAATAAGAATGAATCTTGCAACACAAACTACAAAAAAAATAATTGATTGCGCATGGGAACGTCTCAATATCCTACAAACCCAGGCATACATAATGTGGGCTACATCACTTGTCATACTTAAACAATCATCTGATGGAATTACTCTAATGCAAAAACAAAGGGTGTTGAAACAGACCAATTTTATGTCGGAGAACACATGTGAATTAGCGATACCTAATTCAAATATCAACTGCTCCGGAGGCTATTATGTTCTTCGAAGTGTGTCCTTTGACGTACAATGCGATGATGGTTACTATTTGGTTGGAAGTTCCACAGTTAATTGTAATCAGAAACAAGCAAGTTGTCGAGAATGTGGTTGCAATTTACCAGGTTCGTCTAGTCGACAATGCGATCTAAGTGGGAAATGTAAATGCCTCAAATATTTCTATGGTAACACGTGTCATAATAGAGACTGTATTTGGACCAACTGGTCACTCTGGAATTATTATACTGGTCGTCGTCATCGCTACATAGCGATAACAAAACAAGGAAATGGAACCAACTGCACTGGACCTACAACAGAAACACGATGCAATACAGCTCAATGTAAAGCAATGCGAATAGCTAATAGGTTAAAAGAAGCGAAAGAACATGGACGTGATCATCTATTGCCTACCGACTATGTAGATTTATAATTACATAACTCATAATAAAAACTCAGTTTTAAATCTGAATTACTCAAAAGTTGAAAAAAGATGTCGAAATAAAATTTTCAATGAGTAAAATGGCAAGATTTAATCTTCTACAAGACATTCGTACTTGAAAGAGTAGTGTTTGACATTCCACACCATATAAAAACCAAAATAATACAATTTCGAATATGCAACCGATAACTGGTCATAAAAATGTTGTGTTTTTTGAAGATATGGAAAATATTTCTGATTAGCGATATTATTTTGGAGTCTTATAGTAGGTTGCCCAAGAGTCGATTTTTCCGATTTAGGGTTAGTACCATGGCACATCGAAATGATGATGTCGTAGTTATTGGCTATGCTCACATTTTATTTTAAATTGGGTCAAAGGTCAGTTAATCAAATTTTGAAAATGCAACTAAAAGTAAGCTCTATTTCACCAATTAAACTGCAACAAATTTATATAATCTTAATTTCATTGGGGGTATTTTGTGTGTTTTACTTTTTATAATGATTTGTCTTTTGTCTTTATTCAACAATATTTTACGAAAGGATATGGAGTAAACGAACATGAGACCATAACACATAGGTTAACTCCGATTGCAATGATTTTAATGAGCTGTATGGCCATTTCGGAAATAATTCCTCATCAGCAGCACTAGAACCCAGACAAAGTGTACACATGAGATATTATCTCATGTACAAGTACACCATATCTAAGAAAAATAAAGAGCATATTTCTGTACCACGGGGAATTGTTTTATCAACTCCACACTGCAATAAAAGACAAACTCCTGTATTAAACATTTTACGAAAGGATATGGAGTAAATGAACATGAGACAATAACACAAATGTAAACTCAAAGTTGGCATTTTGTTTAAAAGTTCCCTATTGTTTAATATTTTGATCACCAGATAAAAGGGGGTTCGTTTGGGGGGAAAGAACTGTACATTTCTAACTTTTATAAGACGCCTTAAATTAAATTTTAAGCCCAACTTTTAAAAATAAACAAAGGCGAAATAAATCGTTCTATTCTTCTCTGTATAAGTAAGTCAGTTCCTCCCCCAATTATATACTTACTTAATCCCCTCGTCTCCAGATATACATAAGGCCGCAATTGTCCATCTATGTCCATCTCTTGCCAACTTATGAGCCTCTCCCCACGTAAGCCAAATTACATACTGACATAAAACTTGTTAAGACCGTTTTAATCGAAACATAACCCTTTATATTATCTGAAATGATATGGAAATGTGATTTAAACGTGAAAATAAATACAATTGCTTGGAAATTCAAGACGAAAGCCACGTCAAATTGTCAGTTGATTCACGTAATTTAACGAAACTCGGATTTGTCAATTACTTTTGAGATGAAATGAATAGAGTTAACTTTGGTTGTTCACCAAAAAGAACATTATCAAGGAAAATGGATTGCATATCAATTCAAATAATTGGAAGTTTTACGCAGATTTTGACTTTATATATGTTGATTTCTCTGTAATGGTGAACATTTCATCAATGATTTTAGAGCAAATGTACATTTTGTATTCGTAATTTCGTTCAAATTGGAATATTTCAGAAAAATAGCGATGTTATTCGCATTTAATGAAAATTTCGTTAATTTAAACTCGAATTAAACTCGACATTAATACCGATAACTTATAAAATCCAGTGAAAAGAATACCTTGCATGCTATGGTTCAAATAAATATTTAAGGTCTGGACTTTCACGTAAACAGCTTATTTAAAGCATAAAAGAGAAAGCTGTTATTTTCTTTAACTTAAAATATACCATATCCCGAGCCCTGTTACAAGATGCCCTTAAAAAAGAGAAATTTAAGAAATCTTGACCACAGGAACTTTCTACGACACCTAAAAATATAAAAGTTGATAGTTGTTCTATAATTTAAAACAAAAATTAGCCGAGTGATTCCGTTTACCAAAACTCGAAAACTAAGCGTCTTTTTGGATCTTGGGCACCCTACTATTATAAACTATTTTTCACTTTACTATGATAAAAATTTTAAGAGAAGTATAATACTAAATGAGTGAACAAATTTGTGGTCGCTTGTTGTTCTCTGCTTCATAACTGGTGAATTAACAAGTTTCCAGTGTGTCTGGTTACATCTTGTTTAGTAAATAGGAGAACATGTTCTTTCTTTACTGTATGCAATTACTTTTGTAATTTGGTGGTGGTTATCAATAACATATCATCTGTATATAAAAATAAATATGTCATGCAGTGGTCTGTATAACCTCGCTTTACTAAGTTGCATGGAGCATGATTGAAGACTTCGCTGTGACTGAAGCTTTTTGTACAATTTAAGGCACGAGTTCCCAATGCACAGATACAGAATACCTTAATATTGATACTTTAACAAATCTCACATTACGATTAGTAATAAGGAGAGTAACCTTTTTTTTTTTTTTTTGGGGGGGGGGGGGGCACTTGGAACGTACAACAGAACCTTGATAATTTTTTCATGCAATCTTTGAGTCTGGCTATTTTTTCTCACAAGCGTGAATTTCTTGTTCGTTTTGGTCCTTTTTGTGTGGTGTTCTTTTACTAAAGTTTTTTACTGCTTGCCGTCTGCCAAATGTAAAGCTTATTGCTCTGAATTTTGCTCTGCTTACTAAATAGTTTTGCGCATTGATTTTATATATGTTTGCCTGTTGTTTATTGATAATCATCATATTGGTGCAGGGCAAGGAAAATGGGTATAATACAACACATGTTCGAACTTTATATATAGACGTTACTATCTTTTTACATATGGCCAAAATAATAATCGTTACACAAAGGAGATGTAATAAACCCTTTTTAGCAATGTAATACTTTGATTTATTTTCACATAATCCAAGTATCTTCATTTAAAAGTGCCTGATAACATATTATGAATGTGTGCATGGTGAATAAGTAAAAAGAGCTTTTTTTCGAAATGACATATATTGACTTTCAACAAATGTATTCCAGGGGCGGATGCAGAATTTGAAGTTTGATAGGGTACAGTAGAATAAAATAGCAAACTTTCTGACAGAATTTTTGCAAAAACCCTGATTTTACCATAGAAATTTCGGTTTTAAAGGGGACGAACGCCTGTCACGGCACTCCTCAAATCCGCGCCTGACGCCTACTTGCAGTCGTCCTGAACTCTGACTCAAAACCACATACATTTTTATACGTGCAATTTAGCTCATTAAAAATTCATTCATTAAATTATTCAAAGACGACAATTTCTTGAAGAAGGAAGCGTAGTTTACCAACATCCAGTCTACCAATTTATTCAATGGAATGATACAACCATGAGAAACTAGAGGGGTATGTACACAGGAGTAACACACGGGCGTGTACACAAGGAGTTACACACTGGGTGTGTACACAGGGAGTAACACACGGGCGAGTACACAAGGAGTAACACACGGGCGTGTACACAGGAGTAACACACGGGCGTGTACACAAGGAGTAACACACGGGCGTGTACACAAGGAGTAACACACGGGCGTGTACACAAGGAGTAACACCGGGTACGTCAACAGGATAACCGGTCTCCTATAATTCATGCATCAGATGAAAACTTTGTGTACAAAAACCAAAAACAAAAAATTTAACAAAACAAAGCAAAAAACAAAACATAAAACAAAAACATAAAACAAAAACATAAAACAAAACAAACAAAATATGATATACATTTTCGCAAGAAAATCAATTAGGGACACATCATTTATGACAATTCTCATCAAAGAATTTGGAGTAAAGGAACATAAGACAAAGTCTCTAAAAATACATAAGATGAATCAGTTCTCTTGTTCCTTCCTTACACGAGTACAAGAGAATTTATTCACGTCTTGTCATGTTATACACGAACATAAACGAAGAAGTTGCCATATCAAAGCGAACAAGTTGCCATATCAAAAACGGATAGACTTTTTCAACCTTTCAGACAGGCATGCAAAATACATTATGAATCATATCAAAAACCCTCATACGACAAAAATTATTTTTTCCAGGCACCATCTGTAATAGCTTCCCAAGCATTATTGTCTTGAAGGTTCAACAGGGGCAATCTCAAATCACATGTAATTAGTTTTACCTTAGTAAAATATACAAATTAAAATACTATTGTTTATCTTTGATATTCTTCATGCGTATGTAGTTCAAAAAAGGTCTTAATGTCCGAAACATTAGATGAATAATCAAAAAACAATAGTTATCGTTGAATTATATGCTTTCGCCGCTAAAATGACATTGAAGTGTTCTGTTCTAGATTGATTAGAGTGAGCAATTATATTTTAGCTGTATTATGATGAAAATATGTTAATCAATTGATGGTGGGAGTGGACCGGGGCAACGAGGTTTGGTTTCTCCCCAGCAAAGGGTAAAATGTGTAGTAGCGGCAATTTTAACAATCTTTCTACGACCCCACTTAGTCTGCTTTTCTATCAATAAACATAGAAGTTGTCTTTTTACAGTTTTGTCCTAAATGCTTATTTGCCAGGCTTTTTGAATTTTGAAGTTAGAATGGGTATATTCTTACTATGATTTGGGACTTGCTTGATAAGCTCTGTAGATGGAACTTGTAGAAACCAATCCTGGCACGGAGAGACGACGGCGGCAATAAATATTATTTGATTAGTGACACATCATATTATTAAGAAGATAGCGTCACAATTGGATTTCATAATGATTTCACTTTGAAAGATTCTGTCACTTAAAAAGAAACATGAAACATCGATATTCTATTTTAGCATCGATATTCTATTCAAACATCGATATTCTGCTAAAATCAGACAATATATTTTATCTCTGTTTGTGATCAGTAAAGACTACTGTAACAGTTCTATTAAAACATAATTTTTTCTTTGGGGTGTGTTGTTCATCTGTATGTGTGCCTCCATTTTCCTTTTCTGTGCCGTACTCATGTGATGTCTGTTTCTTTTAGTCTCCGTTTTTGCAATTGTCTTTTTTTTTTGGCGTTTCCGTTGTTGCCATTTTCTTTGAATTATACTTTTTTGGATTGACGCTTCGGTTCTGAAAATTGAAGTTTTTATATCTTTTGGATGTTTTGAGAATTTCCCAATAAACCTTTTACTTTGGATTGTACAAGTTGATAAAACAGTTTCTACATTTACAAAATTTTTCTTCACTGACACTGCAGAAACCATTTCTAATAACATTTTTAAATGCCAAAGGAAACCAAACACAAGTAAATCTGAAAACAGGCAATGAAAGTGGCATAAAAAAATAAATAAAAAAAAAAACAAAATCGAAGTCCAAAGACATGGCAGAAACGGTAACAGATAAAAACAAAGACAAAACAAGGACGTGAGACAGCTACAATGCACGGAAATAAAAAGATAACATTAAGAACTAAGGCACTCATAGTGTGAACTCCCATGAAAACCGGGAGTGACATCAGGTGCTCCGGAAGGGTAAGCATGTCCTGCCCCGCTAACGACACCCGTCACACTATCAGTGAGGCATATAGTGTTTTGAAAAGTCTGTTTTGTAGCGGATTGGTTAGTGCCATTTTCTAACCCTTAGACAAAAACCAATGAAATCCGTGGTACATATAACTTCTCTAACCCTCAAACAGTACCATGGTCAAATTTTGAAAAGCTTTTTGTAAATCGCTATAGTATTGAAACAATCACAAGGACAAATCGGTAGCACAAACATCACTGACGAAGACAAAACTAAAATTATACCGTTTGATATTGAGGAGCTACGAATATGAATCACACAATGGAGACTCTAAACCAAGACACAAAGAGGAACATCATACAAGGTATACCTGAATATGTTAAATGTAATGTCTAATCATGTTTTAAGTCAACATTTCTTGTGTGATCATGCCAATTTAAGGTAAGGGCGTAACTTCATGATGTGATATACAAAATTGTCCATTTGTTTTAGTAGAAAAGGTCTCTAACACTTGTTTGCTAAAGATCGATATATGATGTGATATACAAAATTGTCCATTTGTTTTAGTAGAAAAGGTCTCTAACACTTGTTTGCTAAAGATCGATATATTTCAAAGAGTATTTGAATATTAAGTTGTCAGATTTGGCTGTTTATCAAGTCAAAAGTAACATCACAAACCCAAACTGTCAAGTGCTTAAACTGCTGCTGCCACTCGACTATATATTTTTTCCATCAAAACCTTTAGATAATTTTAAGTCAAGTGAATTTTCAAAATCTACGATTTTGAATAGATATAGATTGAAAGAGCATTGATTAAAGGCCCAAATTCAGCTATTTTATAGGCAATCGAGCTTGTTTTTAAAGTTAATTCTTAAATCCAAAAATGGCAAGAAAAGACTCTCACAGACTTTTACCTTACTAGAGCATGGAGACATAATTAGTTACTTTTACACGGAAGGGAAATTTACATGAAATCGTTGTAACTTACCTAAAATGAGCTACGAGTAGAAAATTGGATCTTATGGGGAAAATATACTATTAGTAACGTGCGTATAATGGATGAAATGAAGTAAAAGGTACAACAGGAAACAGCTACAATGGCTGAAAATTATAATATCATGCCACAATCTGCTAGGGAACTACAGAGGAAAAACACAAATAAGACAAAAGACAAACGTAAACAACGATAGGAAGTCGGGACAGCCGGGCTTGGTACCGGCACCAGCAAAAGCCAGCGGTAGAGTTAAACCGGTTTATGGGTACTCAAACCTCCCCTTCATCTGTCCCGTTTCCCTATAGTTTAGTAAACAAACGAATAAACCCCAATACATGTAGACTACTAACTCCATGAAGACAACTTGAAAGGACAGAATATGACAATACTTAATTTTGAAAGATGGGTTAAGGGGTGCTCGCCGCTAAAGTGCCGGCCGGCTTGCTAAAGAAGCCTAGTCTGCAGGTAAAACACTGCCACACTACGGAAGAAAGATCAAACTCAAAACCGATATTTCCTAACAAGTTCACAAATCTCTCCTGACTTACATCCTAAAGCTGAATTAGTGAATGCAAATACAGCTACTGGAATGAATGACTTGTCGATGTCACAGACAAAACCTTCTTGCAATGCAAATGAAACTAAGGCACGGATCATTTTGATTTTCGGGGAGGGGGCTGGAATTTTTACCTGAGCCGGATTTTTTTCCTCAATGCACTATGCTGGGAAAGTTTGATAAGCCCGGCTTTTTCCTAATTGACAGAGTGAGGTCAAGATTAATTTCTTAAATAAAGGTGCTGGTCAAAGATTTTTTTTAGTAAAAATCGGGCCAGAAATTATTTTCTAAACAATCCCAGCCCCTCCCCCTGAAAATCAAATGGTCCTTGCCTAAAATGACTAAAAGGTAAGTTCACAGTGCTCGTTCATTTCAAATATTTTTTTATAGATTTAGACGCAATATACATTTATTTATTTCAGATTTCGACCTTTTTAATATAGTATAAAATCATCTTCCTTGCAGGCATTGGCATAAGAAATAGAAAATCATGTTTACGATTCTTTTCATACCCCTTTTCGGATTCAAGTTCCGGTACCCCTGTAAAAAAAACTTGCCCAATGTTAAATGGGAAGCCACTTTGACAAACTGAATCCATCCTAGACAACTACTTTTGACAAACTGAAAAAGCGAAATGTATATTTACATCAGTACCCATTACGACAGATGCAAACCGTGCATTGTAAATTTCAAATCACGATTCACGTATTCGGTTGCTAAATTATTACAGATACACTTTTTGAGAATATTTGATGTTTGATTTAAATTGGTGATTACTAATAATAGTGTTTTCATCGATAAAATGCCAATTTTAAGCTTTAATCATTTATAATTACATTCATTCTGATTCTAAAACTGGTTCTATTTGTTTAGGGGTGTAATGAAAATATAACACAGAGAAAGTTTGTATGTTTTTTTCTAAATCAGGAGAACCGTCATATTTAATAGTAGACGTAAAGAGGACCATCTATAGTTAGCTGTGAGTATTGCTTGTTTATATATTTTATTTGGAAACTTACAATACTGTGAAAGTACTATTGTTCGTGGGGTACCAAATTTACATGGATTTCGTGGTTGACTTAAACCACGAAATTTGATTCCTAACGAAATACAAATCTCCCGTTGATTTGTACTGTGGAAAGTCTCAAACCACGAATTTAAGAACCCATGAACTTACGACTTGTCTGCAATCCACGAAAATTGGCATCCACGAATAAAAGTACTTTCACAGTATCTAAATTTTAGAAAATTTGTTTGAAACTCAGGAATATCTCCCTCTTGCATAGCTCGTTCCTTAGCTATTTTTTGGCTTTTCTATTTAGAACTTATTGGTTATTTGTTCTCTATCAGGTTTTACAAGTATTTCGGTTTATGGACTTCTAAATGTTTTGATTTTATCTGCACCCGAAGAGATATAACTCGTCGAAATGCGCATATGCGGAAACAAAATTCCCAGTAACGTCGGTTTTGTTATTTATATAGAATTGAAAAAGAAAATATATGAGCACCATGTGTGTACATGTAATTATTGTCCAAGTAAAAGAATACTGATGTCAGACAAACTTTTGAGAGAGCTAGTAATTTGTTTTATCTTGACAAATCATATAATAAATTTAAGTTGTTCTGGCTGTAAACGTATCTCACGGAAAGACAAGTAGTGACAAAAAAAGCAACGACCCAGTGAACCTGGCATAATTAGTGTTCATTGCACTCATTTTCATATTTTTTAACATTTTTTCAGATATTTTATCTAGCATTGGGTATATATATTTTTTTTCTCTTTTCTCTTAAAACCACAATATTCAGAAACAGACTACGAGAATTAGACTAAAATGATAACTGTAGTAAAGCGCAGATGGAGCTTTGAAAACAGTAAAGTGCAAGATGCAGATTGCACGAATTCGTCACCAAGTGTCAGAAGTATCATCTTGTCGAATGTCTTTGCATCTTTGAGGATGGAGAAAAAAAGGTGTGAAAAGGATCATCTTTTTAGAATATTTTCAATATAGGCTTGAAGAAAAACAAATCTTAGCAATTATGTTAAATGTTTTATTAGTAGTGAATAAAAGGATATGGAGTGAATGCACATGAGACAAAGTCTTTACAATTACATGGTAAAAAACAAGCAAAGTACTTTTTGCTGCTTTGTCTTGGGTATTTATGAGAAACTGCGCCTTCTCGTAATATTATTATTTAATATGAAACAATGGGAATGTTTAATACATGCAATTTCATATTTTCTAGATTGATAGTCAGCAACAGTTTATTTTTCGAATTGATTTTAAGGAACCAAAACAAGTAGCAGACATTGTTTTTATTTAAAAATAAATTGTGTATAAGACAAAGAGCCTTTGTTTCATTACTTTTATCATTATATGTAGACTGTGGGGTTTTCTCGCCGTTCATTGAAGATCCTATGATGGCTTTGAGTTGTTATTACTCCCCTTTGGGTCGTTGTCTCTTTGACACATTCCCCGTTTCCCTTCTTTTTTCTATTGTACCACTTGTGATTTAAAGCCACATGTGTACATGTTTACATGTGGTCTTTATATCATTTCGAAATTTTAGTGCCTGTTTTATTGGTTAAAATGTATTGGCAAACGAGTATCGAAAAGATGCAGACTAATCGGAATAAACAATGAAGGGATATGGAGTAAATGCAAATTAGACAAAGTCTCCACAAACACGTGGTAAACCAAGCAATGGCACAACGCTTTTATTGTTGTTCTTCATCTTGGGGTCACCATAAGGCCTTCAACAATGCACTTTGCTCATACCTTATAATAAGTTCAAGACGGCCCTTAGCACTGGTTTGAGCGGAATTTATTACTAGATGTCGAGCAACGCCATATCCATGTTTTTGTCTGGCCATTGATGCAGGATTTTTAACAAACATTTATTAAACTGGCAATTTCCAAAATTCACAATTATAGCAAGTATATTGCGTTGATCAATTTATATACATAATCAAACTATTCCCAATATTGCAAATCCATAACAGGTTAAGTGAGTCACTATAGGCCACAGGGACTTGCTCCCGGTCTAGAAAAAAAAATTACTATCCAACATGAATCTCGGAGAAAAAAACACAAGGGAAATCCTATGTCCGGTATCCTGCTCGCTTCGTTTAAATTTTTTCTAAATAAAACAAACAAAACCTACCTTCATGCCTTTTACGTTCTCTTCCTGAATAATTTTCCGTGTATAGGCCAAGTGTGAATCAATGAGATCATTATTATAGTCGAAACAATAGATGCGACTAAAGATAAAGTAATTATAATTTTAATAGAATCAATATATTTGTTTCTTACGATAAAAATGTCTTTTTAACAGTCACATTTATTGTTCAACTATGATAATGATCTCATTTATTCGCACTTGGCCAATAGTGCTGAATTAGCACAAAACATTTAATTCAAATGGAATTTATTGAGTATTTCGGAACTTATGCCTCGCTCAGCAAATTCAAGCGCAAAAAAAATGAAAACATTTATTAAAAATTAAAAGTACCTATAGGAAAGATACGAAAATAAAGGTCAGAACAGAACTGATGTTCAGGTAGTCTTTTCTTTGTACTGTTATTTTTTTTTCAGGAATGATATGCTTATGTTCAACAAGCATCAAATTAGGTGTAAAAATGAGACATAATATTGATTATATTCATTTACATCAAAGATACAAATTTCAATACGTGATTTTTTTTTTTTTGTTGCAAACTCGAAACGCACATTGAATACATTTTTGCATCTTTTATGACAAGGATGTATATTGATTAAGTCACCACAATACATTAGTTCAAACATTATTGATTAAACACAATATAACCAAACACAACACTTGACAGCGATTTTCGAGTGAACATAGGTAATAACGATGGACATAATTTGTTTTATAAATCTCACTTCTAAATTTTTTTTTAAATAATCACATCCTTTATTGAAATCTTTACATTTGTTAGTTTGATACTATGGTGGCATAGTTCTGCCCCCTACTTGTCAGATAATTAAGTAGACTTGTCAGATATTTATGTCAACATGTCAGATATTTATGTTGACTTGTCAGATAATTATGTTCACTTGCCAGATAAAAAAATATTTTGTTCTGTGGTATATTGACAAGCTAACGCCAATGTCTGCCATCAAAAAGTCAACATAAATATCTGGCAAGTCGACATAAATACCTGACAAGGCAACATAATTATCTCACAAGTCGACATAATTATCAGACAAATCGGCATAATTATCTAGCAAGTCAACATGAGATATTTATGTCGACTTGTCAGATAATAATGTGGACTTGTCAGATATGTATGTCGACTTGTCAGATATCTATGTCGACTTGTCAGATAATTATGTAGTCTTGTTACATTTTTATGTTGACTTTTGGATGGCAGACATTGGCGTTAGCTGGTCAATAGACCACATAATAAAATACTTTTTTATCTGACAAGTGAATATAATTATCTGACAAGTCAACATAAATATCTGACATGTTGACATAAATATCTGACAAGTCTTCTTAATTATCTGACAAGTAGGGGGCAGAACTATGATACATCAAGTACCGGTACCTTATCCCGGCCTCGTTAACATTAGTCAAAACTTACTGTTAGGTTAGTATTTGTTAGTTTACATAATCAAAATATAAATAATATTCCTTGACATATACACATTCAAAACTTTAAGGTGTCTGCAGGGTATTAATTTCCTATTATAGAATTTTGTGAAATTTTCTGTGTAGAAACATAATTGTATTATTGTTCAAAATGTAAAATAAAATTTGGGGGTCACCGTGCATTTAAGCGCAAAATCTGAAATTGAAAATTTCAGGATTTTACATAGAAATGATAGGGAAAATGATAATATGAGACTATAGTTTGAAAAATCTACTATAGATTTTTTTCATACTTTGCATGTGTTTAACTATTATTATGTAGTATACATATAAAAAATAAAAATTAGGGGTCACCGTTGAAATAAGAGAGAAAAATTGCAAAATGTTAATTTCTC
Organism: Modiolus philippinarum; assembly: GCA_002080025.1. Taxonomy (NCBI): domain Eukaryota; kingdom Metazoa; phylum Mollusca; class Bivalvia; order Mytilida; family Modiolidae; genus Modiolus; species Modiolus philippinarum. The sequence continues at coordinate 69,326 of MJUU01017960.1, forward strand.
TAGTGATATCCTTGTTAAATTATTTTATCAAATCATCTCCCTTGAATAATTTCTGTGTTCTCAAAATCAAGCAATAGATTTAAAGCTCAAGTGTTTTAGCTCACGTTTTTGTAACGAAAATGTTATAAAAATGATTAGGAATATAAACTTTAAATACATTTGAACTTTCTTTTCATTCTAAATAATTATTTTTTTAAATTTCTTAATGAATGAAACCCAAATGAACAATTATTAGACAAAAATGGCGGAATAATACCACTGAGACACCTTAACTATTTCTTTTTTTTACCCAAATTTTTTCTTTTTTATTCAACAAATTATACTTCAACATCTACATTTACATGATACTATACATTACATAATGTTACAGGCATTAATTACAATATAACGATACACTGATGACATTCATAACTAATTTTCTATGAAGTAATTAAAAAATGTGTTGGGAGATTTTTCCAATTTTAGTTTTTTGTACAAATAATAGTCTCTCAAAAAACGTAGTTCCTTGCTTAGTATAAATGTTATGTTTATATATTTTGTTTTTCTTTCCCTTATTACATATGGTTTGTATATACAAAAGCCAATTATTACAAAAATTATATTCAGTTCTTCACAAAAATTTTCTAAATTATAACCTAATACAATGTGTTTGATTTTTTTTTTTCATATTTTTGTTGATTCCACATAATTGAAAACATGTAATTAACTTTTGCCAAAAGGATGTCAAATATTTACAAGTAATAAAATTATTATGATCTTCGATGCACTGACAAATTGTACAATTTGGTGAATTGACTATCTTCCATTTGAAAAGAAGATTACCATTTGGTAATATATTGTTAAACAGTTTTAATTTAAATTCCCTTTATTTATTATCGTATAAATTTCTAAAAACAAAATTGTAAAACTGTGAAAAATAATATTCTGAATTTATTATATTAAATTCAGTTTTCCATTTAAGTTCAGAAATTGGTTCAACAAATTTACCACGCAATAAGTTATCGTAGAAAAAAAAGATTTATTTAAAGTATGCAATGACCTAAATATGTTTTTGGAACGGTCATAGACCCTCAGATCATGTCTATTGTTATTTTTGGATTTTGTTTTTCTTGCACTTTCTTCACACAGTTTTATTTTCCATTCTTTGGGAATTGTATTTTTTACCATGAATATTTCTGCCATCCAATTTATTTTATTCAATAATTTATTTCTAATTGAATTTTCGTTGATTAATCCTTCATTATCAATAATGTCTTCTATAAAGTAAATTTATGAGTCAATCCAATTTTGAAAAAATAAAGTTTTGTTTCTGAATTTTATTAGTTCATTGCCCTATAAAAACTGTTCTCTAATGTAACAAAATTGTTAATCTATAGCATTTTTTTTGGTTGTTTTCCTTTTGCTATTTACCATGAATGAAGAACCTGGAGGTAAAAACTAGTGATTCTTTCGTTACAAAATGTATTTAAAAAATTTTAATTTTCTGTTGTAGATTTAAAAATATTAAAATTTTCACCAAAATTTTCCATACAGAAAAGAGGTTGGAATCCCCCTTTTTCGTATGGTCCAATAATTGTATTGCGTAAGATCTTCTTTTCTACAGTTTTTTCGACATCTGGCGGAAATTCTAAAACCTGTGCGGCATAAATAATTTTGGATAAAGCATACGTTTTAACCACGGTAATTCTACCGAAAATACTTAAATTTCTTTTTTGCCACGAACTTAGCGGATTTTCTAGGGATAAAATCCTGGATTGACTATTTCTTTCATGTTCACATCAGAACTCTCTTCTTAATTTTATTATCAGTGCGACAGTGTTTTACAAGCAAACTAGGCTCCTTGAGCTAGACAGCAGTTTAGCGGCGATCACTCGTTGACCCATCTTTATAATTTACGTTTTGTCTTTATCTTTCCTTTTTCAAGATTGTGGTCTGGGAGTTAGTGGTCTACCTGTATTGGGTTTTATTTGTATGTTTACTATACTATAAGGAAACGGGGTAGAGAAAGGGGAGGTTTGGGTACCATAAACCGGTTTAACTCTTACCGCCAGCTGTTGTTAGTGCCGGTATCAAGTCCGGCTATCCTGAGTTCCTATCGTTGTCTATGTTTGTTTTGTTATTGTTTTTCTTGTGAAGATTCCTGATGGATTGTGGCATGTGATTGTAATGTTCGGCCATTGTATGTGTTTCCTGTTATCTTCTCTTGATTACTTCACAAAATAGGCCGTCTTGGAGAACTTTTAACAAGGTCACTTTTCTTATATGTTTGAAGTTATTATACTGACTTTGAATCAACAGACAGCAAAAAAGGATATTGTATTCTTTGCTTTCTACTGTCTAACATAGATTGTTAATTCTGGAATATATAACGATACTCAAATTCAAAAAGAGTTCATTACTACTTCAGGAAATAAAGATCATTAATAAACAAAGCCGAAAAACAAATGAAAGTGGAAAATGAGATAAAAAGTTACTACAGTCGAAACAATTACAACAAAATGCTCTCAAGAACATGAATGAAAAACAGACCGTGTGTTTCAGATCGATATAAAATATACCAAGTTCATCACTTTTGCAGTGATTTACTGGATATAAATATTTTGCGGAAGATGTGCATTTACAAGAAACTCACAAGGGCCTTTATCGGTCGTACTGGATAAAAAAAAAGTAGTATCAAACTTCTTTGACTCTAAAAAGGATCAAGTTGGGATACGTGCATAACACTATTTTGCTTATCAAATATTAAATCCAAATGGCTAAGTTACAGATTCAAAAGAGACAATTAAGGAATAAAGAGTAAATACACATAAGACAAAGTGAAAAATTAAAATTAGATCTACAATTCGTTCCTTACAATCACGGCATGGTAGCAATGAGTGTAAGGAACAATTTGTAGATATGATTTTAGTTAGATTGAACATGTTTTCACGTGCAGTCTTAAACTTAACTTGATGTCCCATTGGCAGCCATCTTTGATAAGGTGCACATCTAAAACAAATTTTTGTTGGAAGGGAACACTGAAGGACTTTTGTGAGGAAGTATGGTTCCAATCCTCTGATTGGTTTCAGAATATATTTCTCAGTGCATATTCACGTAGGGTTTAATGTCAAACTGTATTACACTGGCAGCAACTTGGATAATATGCCAACCTGGAAAACAACAGTTTACAGTGAACTTTTCAAAGACCATGGTAGCTTAGTTTGGCTTAGTAATTTTAGAGAAGATCCCTGAAAGCGTTTTTAGAATTGGCCCAGATACGTCAGGAGAGTCTTTGAAAATGTTCTCATAGGGTCAATTCTGAACAATCCTCAAAGTGCAAACTTTTCCATGTATAATTGACCGGCTAAGAACCTTTGTTTCTAAGTTTTGTTCAATATCGCTATATAGTTTCGGAGAAGACCTAAACCACGTTTTTTATTGTAAATGTATGTTAAACTATGTATTCTATGGCACTCAATTTCGGATAAGTTGCAAGGTGTGACCCCTCTCCAAACTTTTTTAGAGTTATCTATCCAACGACTACTTTGACCAAGTTTGGTCCATTATTTCAAAAGAGACTTATGAATGTGTTTTCCCAAAGGGTCAACTGATGAACTGCGTTCTCCGTGGTGGCCATCATGGAAAAGATGATAACCTGGAAAGCAATATTTTACAAGTTACCTAAAAAGGCATTTGTGGCCAAGCTAGGTTTTATACTGGCTCAGTAGTTTCTGGTAAGGTATCTCAATGTATTTTCCCATAGGTTTTAAGGTTCTTTGTTCAGTATGATGGCCAGCTTAGATAAAGTGCGAACATGAAAAAAAAATATTATGGTGGACCATCCAAAGACTATAGTGGCCAAGTTTAGTCCTTATTATTTCAGTAGTTTCAGAACAGAAGATCTCTTGGTGCGTTTTCCTACAAGGTCTAATCTTAAATATGTTCCCCCCTGGCGACAACTTTGAATGAAGTAAAATAATGATAAACAACTTCTTCAGGATACATCGGCAAACGAATACCGAATCAAAAGTGAGAATGTGGAAATACTAAAAAAAATCAAACAAACACGGCCATTGATATTCAGCACAAACTGAGTAATCAAACTGACACAAAACAAATAAAAAAACAAGAATGCCGTAAAACTTAAGTAGTGTGAACCCCTAAAAACTGAAGTTACCCTCAGGTGCTCAGGAGTAAGCATGATCTGCTCCACGCATGGCACCCGTCATACAGCCAACCTACATTCTAGTGTTAGGAGGAACCACCCAAGGACTATGGTGGCCAAGATCGATATGAACTGACTCAGTAATCTTATATTTTAAGACATTATGTATATGTTGTCATCGGTTTCGGTGTCAGTTTTGGATTCGATTTCGACCATAAATAGTATAATGTCTATCAATAACGAATCTTTAGATAAATGGATACTATCAATATAATCTCCAGGATTATAGATACAGGAAACAATAGAAACAGCTATATCTACATCTTCTTTAGACTCACGTCTCGAATTTGGCAACAACAACGATCTCAGAATTAAAATTTACGACAAAAGGGGGGACTTTAATTTCAAATTTATCAATCTCCCCATTATGGACAGTAATATTCAAACTTTTCCTGCTTACAAAAAATGTACGTTTTACAGCTGATTTGCTACTTGAGGGCTAGCAGAAATTATTCAGAGTTTCTCATTATGAAAAGATAACTCCGTGACCGCCGTATTAATCTAGGCTTTAGGGGAAGTTTGGTGAGCCGTTAAACCGGTTTAACATACCATTTCTTTTGAAATGTCTGTATCAAATCAGGACCATTGAGGTTGACAATTTTCCGGTCGTTTTTGCACCTGTTTGCCTTTATGCCCTTTGGATTTCGGCTCATGACAATCTTTTTCGGTAATTATATTATAATCGCCATCAGGACATCTGTTGTTGAGTGCGCTTAGCTGTTGTTGAGTGTACTATGGTAATTCCATATACATTATTTTTTATGCAAACTACAAGAAGGTAAAACTGTAATGTCATTGTCGCAACGATTCTGATATGCACAGAAACTGGTAGGTAGTTCGTGCAGCCATAAGATACCGGTGATTTGAGCAATATTTAAAATATTGTGATATATTGTATATTTCACTTAATGTTTAAACATCACAACCATATTATAGCAACTTGTGATCCAAGTATCCCTTACATTTGTCATAGCAACTTCAGGTATCAAAAATAGAGGAAAAATAGGAATTTTCACGAGAAAATGGGACAAGATTGGATTTTTTTTTTTTGGCGGAATATGGGACCTTAATAGGAAAATTTCACTGTCAAAATTCAAGTTAAAAATTCAAACTCCACCTCTTTTATCTATCTGAAATAATCTTCCTGTCAATGGACAAAGACTGTACTAATGTGTTGTCAAATAATAAAGTATTCTGAGAGATCACTTTCTCAGACATAAACAAACAGTTAAATGTCTGTCATTGAATTTTTAGCCATGATTTTATAAATTGTAATTTCATAATAGCTGTACTTGCAAAAGCTGTCAATCTCTTTTAATCTTTTGTTATTGTGTCCTTTAACAATTTCTAAAACTACATGTATTATTGAATTCCAATATTTCTTTGGTTATTTTTGTTGCTTGACATTCCGTATTTTCTTTCAGTTTTGCAATTAAGTTTCCAATTATTTCTATATCTATAGAATGTAATTTTCAAGATTTTTTTTTGTTGTTTTTGCTGTTGTAAGTGATATTGACGTGAGTTATTTTCTGAAGACAGTCTCAAGTGTCCAACATGTCCTGTCCATCAGCACACTTAGCGTTTTCCATTGTCTTGATTGGCTAGTCATGAAAGACTTTTAGGGAACTCTCGTGTAATTGAAGGTGGAAATGATCTCCTCAAATACAAGTAAGAAGGATAACTGGATTCCTGACCTATTGAAATAAATATATATACCACCACCTAAAAACTATCTATGAAATTGAAATGTACTTATAATTTGTCCTACATGACAATTATTTACACCCCCAGCTCTTTTGTTCTAGCAGGGGTGATCTGAGTCGGCTCATAAGGGCAATCTCACCCAAGTTAGAACAAAGGATTTTTTTATTTCTTATTTTGTTTTTGTCAAGGCCAATTCTGAAAATTGTTCAGTTCTTTGAACTTATTAAAATTTTATCTTTAAATATCAAAATTTTAAAACGTTGAAAAACCACATTGTCCATAGTTGGATTCGAACCAGGGTCCTTTCGTCTACCAAACTTCTACCTTAGCTACAAGACCACGAACTGGTTGCAGTTACCGTGAAAAAAATCGTATATGAAGAATCGTTGTGGGCGCAATAAGTATATATATTATTATTATAGTATGAAATATTTATTTCATGAAAATATAAGCAAGGATATAATTTTTAAGAATATATATCGATGTTCCTTCCCTTTTATATATTAGCTGGGATGTAAAATAGTTTTCACACTCTGACTTGGTTTGTCTGTATAACGTCACCCCTCCGGCCTCCGGCCGTCGGGTGATCTTATACAGACACATAGATTCTGTTGTTTTTTCTCTTTACCATCATGACTATATATTTCATAAAGCATGGCTGATTATTCTCTAACCCTAACATAGATCCTGATGGGTTTTTTTCTCTTTACCATTGTTCTATCTTTACCTTATAGCTATATAAAAGGTGTTATAACCGATCAAAAACATTAATTTTAAAAAACGTACTACTACAAATTTAAAGCAAGTTATACTTTTTGAAAAGCTATATCCTATACTGCAAGTCTTATCATTTTCAGTTGTTTGTTGTTTTTTAAGGGAACGACCATTTGATTTTCAAGGGGGGGGGCGGGTATGGGCGATTTTGTGAATAAATAATTTATCCTGGAGTAGGGGAAAATAAAAATTCCAATCCTACTTGTCATGAAAATGAAAAACAAATGATTTGGATTTGACATGTTTGAAAAATAAAAATTTTATGTTGCAAATGTAAAAAAAATGATGCGTAATTTGTGAAATGAATAATTTGTTCGAGATTTTCATGAAGATAAATAATCTTTCTAGGCAAAATCGTCTAAATCCCCCCCCCCCCATCCCCGAAAAAACAAATGGTCGTCCCATTAGGTGGTCACGTTGATATTAAAGATAAGACACCAAACAATCCTATGGGAGGATCTTACAAACTTCATAAGGTGAGTACAACACAACGTCGGGATTTGAATTGTTTGAAATTTTGGTTTTTTAATCAAAAAATAAAATACTTTTTACATTGTCATTTTGCATTGGGGACTCTTTTACACACACTATCTTTAAAATTTTAAAAAGTATCTTTTATTGTTTTTATATTGGTTACGTGAATAATGCTTGTAAGTTTTTGAAATAAAAACTTTTGTTTGCGTATACATTTGAGGCTTCAAACCATTCCGTCTCATACCATCATTAAAAAGTCATCAATGGATATATATCGGTCTCTTGTGGAAAATTTTGAAGTTTAGGTCAGTGCTTTGATTAAAGATTTTTTTACTTAATAATGGAATGATCAATTCTTTTAACTGTCTACGACCTTTCAATAGCAATTTCTGTTGAGTTGTTACCGGACACTACCGCAATTTGGCGCGCCATAAAATCGGGTTAATTTCTTTTGAAATGCTTGTACCAAGACAATTACAGTCGCCAATTTTTCCAGTGGTTTCCACCTGATTTGTCTTTTTCCCTCGTGGACCTTTGAGGGGGGCGATGGGTTTATTTCGTTCTTCGTGATCGGGGACTTTAATTCCCCGTGATTCGTTTTCCATTTCATTAATTTGTCGTGAATCGTTATTAGAACATCGCCGTGAATCGTTCTTGATCAAATTGACAAAATGAATTTCCCGTGAACTGTGATTGGTCCGAATTAATTTTTCGTGATTCGTGATGAGACCCCCNCCCCCCCCCCCCCCCCATCAGGCCCCTCACCTTTGGCACTTGATAATTCTGTTCGGTTATTTCGTTATTACCCCCACTGATATGTCAAACATCAGCGAGGACACCGGTCAATATTAAACATTCCTAACTGGACAACAGTTTTACTTGTGATGTGACGCATTGAAACATACGGGGGGAAAATATACAGCAACTTAACAGAAAATATTTCATTATTTCTGACGATGCGATAACGAACACGTGTTTCAATATGACAATTTTTGGGGGAAAATTTGAAATTAATATTTTGTAAGAGCAAAACATATTCATGATAAACGCACTTTGACTTGATATTGACATTGTTAGTAAACATTTTTCAAGCATACTATTTGTGTTTTATAGCTGCAACGTGGCGCATGTGTTTCATATAGGATTAAACGCCGTTTAAAGGAATTAATTGGAGTATAAACGGGACCAATTCACTCACAAACAAATAAAAGTCCGAAGGACTTTTATGATATGTTTGTGAGTGACTTGGTCCCGTTTATACTCCTATAAATTCCTTTCAAACGGTGTTTAATCCTTATAATTCTTTTAATTTGATGATAAGTAATTCAATTCTTATTTTTATAATGCCAATCACACGTTTTTGTTCTATTAGATACACTCGGCGTATGAATTTATAAGGTGAAATTAAATGTAGTTCGGTCAACGTCGTCTATCGAAAAATAAAAGACTTCAGAAATTGCTACCGGAAGTAAATTCAACCAATCATATCAGCGTATTTCCTATTATGCAAATCATATAAGAATTATTGTAATATATCGGACAAACAAATACGAGCATATTGTCATTTAAACAACTCAGTCAGAAACCCGGTCTACCTTTTAAAGAGGGTGGCACAGGGGGTACTGAGAACGGAAGAACGTGAAATAAAATATCAAAACACGGTGAACGAGAAATATTCATGTACAAGAATTCGTTCGACACAGTGGGGTGCACAAAGATGGACGACACCAGTTATCCGATAAATTTTTATATGAATTTATACAGGACTTCGCTTTCAAACAGGAATTTTAAAAATTTCGTTTCGGCGTTCATCAGAGTTGGAACTTAAAAAAGTTATCCTTATTTTGATACTTTTTAAAATTAAATCGGTTAACTAAAAGACCGGTCACTTTTACTTCGAAAATTACTACTAAAGTTGGCCACTTTCTACGTATATTCCAGCTAAATTTCAAGTCAATGCATCATTTCAATCTTGAATTAAAAATACTTCTAGTTAAAACTCAGATTGGGCGTTCATACCACTGGAAACTAGAAATAATGCCGTTTACTAGGATATTTTTTATTTCAAAATAAAATTAATTTATCCCCGGTCACTTTTAGGTTCAAATTGATGAAATTTTCAATAAAATACAAGAAAACCATACTACCCCTCTGTGTGTACATTATATCAATATCGGGTGTTAATTGTGTCATTAATATGACAACATTAACACATGTATTTGGATGTTAGGAATAACTTTAAATTGAACTTTTTATGGTCATTGGTAAAGGCGGGTTTTATTACGTGCATTTTATAACACATTGTTAAAACAAATATATAGTGAAAACTTGTTACATTTTTTGTCGACTAAAGCTTAATTACGAAAGCCGAATGAGCTCAAATTCGTTGTGGGGAAAAATATTTTTTTCTCGTAATAACGAGAAAAAAGTCGTAATAACGACTTTTCAAAAGTCGTAATAACGAGAAAAAAGTCGTTATAACGAGAAAAAAAGATTCGGCTTTCGTACTTAATCGTACTTGTTATGAAAGTAAATAATTTAAATTTTATTTTTTTTAAGAATTAAATTTTTGTTGCAAATGCAAATAAATAATTTTGATGTGACATTTGGTGAAAATGAATATTTTGTTCCAAATAATTATATTGTCGAGGCAAAATTACTCCCCCCCCCCCGAAAATAAAATGTTCGTGTCCCTATTCAGATAGTCTATAATTCTTATTTTTTTTAATTATTTATATATGTTTTTTGGTTGGGAAGACCTGCCCTATCAGACTTCAGAACTGCTAGAGTGATATTCACTTCGTGTTGAACTGTATTATGAAACAATCATGATCTTCTATATCGGCATATACGATTTTTATTGACCTTGAAACACCGATATTCAGCTCGACCAATGGTCTCGGTGAATATTGGTTTCCAGGTCAATGCAAAAGCGTATTCATGTCTCGAAAAGTTCATAATTGTTAAGTTTTAACACTTTTTTCAAACAATGTTGCATTTTCGGATATTTAATACAGATTGAAATAGCGTAGACAATAAGCTTTGTTTGAGACGGTTTTGCCATGGAACTGAGCCGGCAGCACTATTAAAGTATAACCGAAGATACTCCCTCTGTTGCTTTGCTACTGTAGTGTCTATATTCGGTCCAACTACCAAATTCAACTCGTGCATATTTGCTGTTTCTCTCCACAGTCCTGGAACGAGTTCATTTTCACTATCAAGTTGTGCATTTTGAGCTGTCGGATACCGTATTCTTATAACATTGTGAAGGCAAACACAACATTCAATTATTGTTCTGACTATATTGGGTTTCTGCATTAAAGTGGTCAGTAGCAGTTGCCATCTCTGGGCCAAAATGCGTAACGCATTTTCAACAACTCTGCGGCCTCGTGATATCCTGTAATTTGTTATTAGTTGTTCATCTGTCAAACCACGCAGAGAGTACGGTTTCATTTAATAGGTTCTTAACCCAAAAGCATCATCACCAAGTATGAAATAAGGCATGTCTTTGTCATCATTTGGCATAGGGTCTGGAGCAGGAAAGCCAATTGTTTCACTTTCCAGACATTCTTTCAGTTCAGAACTATTTTAGATTTGAGCATCGGACATGGAACCACAACCACCCGTATCAATCCACAGAAATTTATAGTCCGCATCTACTAAGGCTAACAAAACAACAGAGAAAAATCCTTTGTAGTTATGGTAAACTGATCCTCAATTAGCAGGACATCGAAGTGCAACATGCTTGCCATCAAGTGCACCACAAGCATGTGGAATGTTCCATCTTCTGTTAAATTCAGCTGATATAGCTCTCCATTCAGGTTCTTGTGTTGGGCACGAGATCACTTCCTCCTTGTATGCATCTACTATGGCTTGGCATACCTCTGGTACGAAAACCGATATCGTATTTCTAGCAATTCTTAAGTCAAATTGTAAACTTGGATATTTATCTCCGGATGACAGATGGCGTATGGTAACAGCGAGTTTAAGCCCTGGCTCTAGCGCTCTTCTCAAATGTGTATCCCGTCTTTGAATTCTCGGCCCAACTCTGTTCAGAATTTCATCAAACATGTCAGGGGACATTCTTAGAAAGTTAAAAAAAAGACTGTTGGTCCTCCATACGCAATTCGTGCATCAACCTGTCGTAATGTCCATACATGAGGCGTCTCTCTTGGGAATGCCATGGCCGTACCCACCATGTCCCCAGTCTGCGCTGTCGCCTCCTTTCTCTCCGAAATCGCCAAACTCCGATATCAATGTCAATAAGAGCTTGTTGTCCTTGCAGTATTGCATGCAGAATTATAGCGTCTTGCTCCATTTTATTCAGCAAACAAGCTTCAACTGAGTCACTTGTATGGCATGTGTCGAAAATATATATACAAATATATGTGACCTATCAAAAACTTAGTAAAAACCTACTAAAAACGGCGTAAAAACCGCTAGAGCGTACTATTAACGTAGTAGAATCTTGATGGACGTATTACAGACGCATTTAAAACTTTATATAGTCGTACTGCAAACTTGGTAGAGAAATACCGTTATATGAAAACGTATTGAAGACGTAGTCAAAACGTACGACGGTTGTAGTGCAAACTTCAAGGACGTAATAAGAACGTAGCACAAACGGCTTGAAATTTCATCCCGTCTGCGCCAAGTCCATGAAGTTTTCGACCCGTTTCTTCCACGTCGTTGCTCCCACTACGTTATTCGTAGGTCTTTACTACGTTTCGTTACCACCACGTTCTCACCACGTTTGTTTTGAACATGCTCAAAATTACTCCACGTCCTTCACGTCCATGAGGTTCGTGTCACGTCCAATAAAGTTTGTATTACGACCATACAAGTTTCTATCACGTCTTTACTGCGTTCAACAAGTTCTTTCCCCGTTTATCTGATTTTTTAGGACTTTTTGAGAACGTAGTAAGAACTTTATCCAGTGTGACGGGGGCTTTAATATTGGAACCTATAGGAAATCATATTCAAGGATTTTCTCTTCTTATTTGAATCAAAATTGGTTGCAATGTTCCTTAGTTGGTCCCCTTTGAAAAATGTGTACAGCAAGTCTGCATCGCATCTAAGATGACCGCCAGCGGGGAACATGTTTTAAGACTGGAATCTATGGGAAAGCATTCAAAGATTTTCTTATCTGAAACAATAAAGGAAAAAAAAACTTTGTCACAATAAGCATTGGGTGGTCTCATTTCAAACATGGGGTTGCACGCATTGTCGTGCTAGGTATACCCCCACTACAGAGGGAATGTTTCTAAGTCTTCCATCCAAACCGTTCCATAAACGTATAGTAGATGGAAAATATGATCTAGCGAAGATTTCAATTCGAGACCGAGGGTAAACATAGTTAGAATCATTTCTCAAATTATATCTTGTTGTAGTACCAACCATTGGTGTTAAACAGTCATTCAAATATTGTGGTACTTTACCATAATGAATACGGTGAAACATACAAAGTTTTCGTCGTTTACGGCGGTCTGCTAGTGGTTCCCACCCAGTTTCAAAGTATAAAGATTCAATACTTGAATATCTGGGTAGGCCAGTAACAATCCTTGCCGCTTCATGTTGAATTTTGTCTAATTTGTTACAACATTCGACTGTACATTCGTCCCATAACTCACATGAATATTCAAGTAGAGGTAATATATATGTATGGTAAATTTTATTTAAATTTGATCTGTTTAGGGTAAATTTAAGCCTACGCAATACTCAGGCCTAACTGTCTGGTTGCATTTAAACAAATGTGATCTATATGGGTATTCCACTTACAATTCGATGACAAAAATACGCCCAAGTGTTTGTGGTTATCAACCATTTCTACCCGCTGGTTATTAAATTTTATATCTATATCATTGGTATGTGTTTGGTTTGTAAAATATATAGCTTTTGTTTTGGCAGGGTTAAAATCAACCATCCAATCCTCTGACCATTTGTGTAGCTTTTCAAGATCAGAGTTGATCGTATTTTGTATTTCTAGATGGTTATCAGACGCACAACCTAAAGAAGTATCATCAGCGAATAATCTGGTAAAACCAACTAGGTCATCTGCTATATCATTAATAAAAATTCCCTCTGTAGATAATTTTAAAAGGGTCTTGAAAAATCAGAACCCCCCATTTTAAACCCCCTTCATATTATAATGATGGTCCCAGAAAGTTAAATATAATACATACAAGGTTACGTCATATGAGTAGCACTCTGAAAGCTGATCTGTTCAGGGTGAACTTGATCCATGACCAATGTTGTAGCTGTGGTTGGCCTACGGGAGATAGCATTCACTTTTTTCTAGAATGCCTTCTGCATAACATTCAACGTAGCAGGTATATAGATACTCTTCCAGACACTGGAGAGGATAAAATCACTGTCATTCTTTTTGGAAGCTTCTTACTTGATAATAACTCAAATATTAACATCTTCAAAAATATTCAACAGTTTATTCAGCACTCGGGACGTTTCAGTCTAGATTGAAACAATGCGTTTTTGTTACTTTTATATTTAATTTCTTTTTTGTTATTTACACTTGTCGTTATTTCTGCACTTATAATTGTATGTTGTAATTTATGTATGGAGAAGACCTTGTGAGTTGGAATAACTCGTGTTATTCGGCCCAGCTTGAATAGGTGAGAAAAGTGCGACGAACTTCGCGCACGGACGGATTGACACGGATATTCCATTTATACCACCAATTCGGGAGTGTTATAAAATGTGTCCGGCAAATCAGCATCTTATCCCCGGAACTTAGATTCACATTGGACGCTATTGGGAAACATATTCAGAGACCTTTTCCTCAGAAAATACTTGGCAAACTGTAACTACTTGCTCAAAATGGTTTCCTAGTTAGTACCAGTTGAAAAGTGTGTATGGCAAGTCTACATCGCATCCAAGATGACCACCAGTAGGGAACACAGTTTATCATTGGACTCTATGGGGAAAAGATCTTCTCTTCTGAAGCTGCAAAGACAATTGGAACCAATCTCTTGGATCATATAACATATGTTATGAATGTCTATTAACAATATTGAAAATGAAACCATTAAATATTGAGATTATTTTGATTGTATGAAAAAGCAAGGAAATGGGGTAAATGTCAAGGAGACAACATCCCATATCCAGGTTAAAACGACCCAAAATAAAGCATCCAGGGGTCACCGTTCGATCTTCAACACAGTGAGGAACCTCACACCATATAGCAAGCCCTAAATGGCCCCAAAAAGGTAAAAAAGTGAATAAATCAATGAAAACAAACCACATCCAATAACTCAGATATCAAGAAACTAAAATTTCATAAGACGACAAGGACAAGCCAATGACCAATATATTCCTGACTTGGGACAGGCGCAAAAATTGCGGCGGGGTCATATGGTGGGGGTGTATGTCAACCTTGGCCCAGGTGAGCGACACAGGCTCTTGAGAGCCTCTTGTTTATTAAGCCATGAAATTAACTAGAAAAAAAATGGCTCTGTCATTACATTGTGGATGAACAAGTTAAATATTCACAGGAAGGAATGAAATAATGATTAAGATGAGGTCACTGGGAAGGCGTTTGCGAATCGATTTTGCAGAAAATGGATCCCTCAGGTACATGATCGATTTTGAATGCATCAAGTTTAACAAACAAGACACTGTGAGATGTTTTCTCGTGAACATCTATTTCATATGCCTTATTTTGTCTTACTGAATGTGGACCGATACCATGGAACAGGCCAGGCTTCGAATGTTCTAGGAGTAATGGATGTTTAACCTATGGCCACTTCTGTGAAACGAAAATATGAAAATATTTTTTGTTCATTTTACAATTCATTCAAGTATTATACTGTTATAGAAAAAGAAAACTCAGAGAGCTAGTTCTTCACATATCTGTTAAAAGACAGACTATATTTTAAATCAAGGTAAAGCCACTAGTACTACCATCTCCCAAATATCCATCGTATTTTTCATAATTTTTTTTTCTTCTCAGTTAAATTGAATCAGAACACCGTTGGAACAGCTTTTGATACTATGAAAGAAAAATAACCACAGATTTCTGCAGATTGCAGAGGTAGGATGAGAATGTATTTCCACAGCTTGGTTTTTCTTACGCATATTACATTTAGCAATAGATTTACTCTAGCAGTTTAAGTATACGATGTATTCGAAAACAATATTATTGGCATTTCTGGTTCCGCTATATTTAAAAAATATATGACTTTATTTCTTTATGTAACAAATCATAATCATTTCCGTGCCTTGTGGCGTCTTGCGTTCTTGTTTTGTCTTTATTTTTCTTAGTTCCCGCTTTTGCCATGTCTATGGACTATAATTTTTGTGATCATCCTTCGGTATGCTACTCTTTTAGAAATTATTTAGCTATCGTGAACAAATTTAGAATTTTGTTTAAACAAGTATACTCTGACAAAAGTCAGAATACTCAAGCTGAGTTTTAGTAAATTTTTCATTGATTTATATGAATCAAATTTTTGCATGGGCAATGGCCATTTTGACAAGTTGCTGATCTTTATTAATGCACACATTGTTACTAGTATGGGTGAGAGGAACAAAACCGAAAGATGCAATAAGAAGCAGTGATAGAGTGATACAGACTGGCAACTACTAAATACGTCAAGGGTGACAGACATATAGTACCAAGGATGCAAATGATATAACAACACACTAAGAACTCTTCCATAGTTTTTGTGAAAGCTGATATTTTAGGTAAATTTCGTCGGATTGTTATTTAAAATTACCGAGAGTTTCGAGCGTTGTTAGTTACATATACCATTAACTACAAGTTGCTAATCTCTATATAGAGAACAAATAATCAAAACTGATTTTAAATAGAAAGGCAAGAACTAGCATAGGACATACAGATGATTGTTCGATCCGTTTTCTGTATACAGCAATAATTCAGTGTTTTATGCATTTTGTGTAATTTGAACAATGTGCATTTGTTGTTTTCTGTGGTATTAATTTGTTGAATTTGTAAAACTATTGTTTTACATTAAATTTAGATTTGAAATGTTTACATGTTGATCAACTTTAGAAAATGCGATAAATAGATCCATACCTGCCAACTACCAAAAGAACTGTGGTGGGTCATGACCCAACATTGTGCGTTCAAATGTTGGGCCATAACGCGCGGCGGCATTTTTTTTCACAGTTAAAATCTGTTTAAAACAATATAAATATCAGAACTATCAAAGTTGAATTTGCTAAGTAAAACTGTATGCCCTTATTTTATGGGCTCTTTAATTAGGAAATAAAATATTTTTATTTTATTCAAACATATTTATTTCAAGCTTGTACTCCATGCATACAATTTTTGTCAACAAAGGAAATCTCTTTTTGTGTGTAAATATGTCAATTATTTGACATAGTTCTCCCCAAAATTTATCAACTGATGTATTGTCAGGAAGTTCAAAGTCTGGCATCAGCTGATAATCCATGAACTCATTTGCTACTTGTCGAGTTCTTGTTCTTGTAGAACATTAGAATCTCAGACCACAATATATCATTTATTATTAAGTTTGTTTTTATTTAGGCTGAAACTATGTTTGGTAGCAGTTTAAGTTCTGGTTAACTTTCAATACATGAATGATGTCTTCAAGATGAAGAACAATAATAAAAGCGTTGTTCCACTGCTTTATTTTCCCTGAATTCATTGCGACTTTGTCTCATGTACAGATGTACAGTTGCTGCAGGCCCCTTTATTTTACTCTTAACTGGACCTAGTATATGACGTCTAACATAATAAAATGCCATAGATCCAGTAGTGAAGTTTGCAATATGCAGATGCATTTCTAAAGCCTCATACGAACTCTTTCGTTCCCAAGCCGACTGGTAGTTAACGTTTAGTTGGATTCACTGTGCAGGGTCCAGACAAAGACCTTTTTCTTTCAAATGATTTATTCAATCTTTATTACTTAATTACCCATTTCAGGTGCAAAGAACTCACAACCACAAAAAACCTTCACTTTTTGTTTACATTGCCGGGTTATCAGCGCCATCTGGTGTAAAACTCGCCAGATTAAAAAAACAAGTATACTCTGACAAAAGTCAGAATAACTCAAGCTGAGTTTTAGTTAATTTTTTCATTGATTTATATGAATCTAATTTTTGCATAGGCAATGGCCCTTTTGACAAGTTACTGATCTTTATTCATGCACCGTTGAAATTGTTACTAGTATGGGTGATAGGAACAAAACCGAAAGACGCAATATGAATCAGTGATAGAGAGATACAGATTGGCAACTACTAAATACGTTAAGGGTACCGAGGATACAACTGAGATGTTAACAACACACTCGGATCTCTTCGATAGTTCTTGTGAAAGCTGATATTATTGGTACATTTTGTCGGATTGTTATTTAAAATGGTGATAAGCAAAATTAGCGAGAGTTTCGAGCGTTGTCAGTTACATATACTATCAATTACAAGTTGCTTATCTCTATAATGTCTCTGTAGAGAACAAATAATCAAAAATAATTTAAATAGAAAGGCAAGAGCTAGCTAAGGACATATAGATGATTGTTCGATCCGTTTTCTGTATCGGTGTTTTATTCATTATGTGTAATTTGAACAATGTGCATTTTGACGTAACTTTCAAAAACGTGTATAGTTAATATTGAATAATTTCAATTCCTATTTCAAAGCCCAATTTTATTGTTCAATGTCATGAAAAACAAAGAAGTTATTTTTTCGAAAAATACTTCTGGGCGATTAATACTTTCTGAGGTCAAATATTGCAGTATATATATGACGTGAAACTGATTCACTGAATGATGAAAACATTATTTTAAAAGCAAATAATTGGAATTTTAAGAAATTAAAGTACTTTTGGAGGAGTTCATGGATGTGTAAACCCGGCCTACTCGCTCACAAACAAAATAAAGTCCTTCGGACTTTGCGAGTAGGCCGCGTTGAATTCATTTAGTTTGTGAGTAAGTACTATCGATAAACTATGGAAAATGACATGTAATAATCTATAATTATCCCCCCAACTGGGATTTTCTCGAACCTGTTGAGAATTTTAAATGTAATAGTTTAAAAATTATTTACAACAGAGACATGTAATTAATCATGAAAAATATTCTTTCACCTGCCGCTTTAATAATTCGAAACAACTCATGGTGCGAACGGGATTTGGCACGAAACGACAAGGGTTCTTGAAAAGGATTCTTAAGTCACAACAAAAACTTCTTGGGACACAATATCTCGTGTTATAAGAAATCAACGAAAACACGACCCCTTTGATTGACTTGGGTGTTGGGATAAATTTGGACAAACTCGGGCATCGGGAAACTGGACGAAATGTGGACATTTCCCAAATCGCACGTGTACATGTCAGTGTCTCCCACTAGTATTCTGGCTAAATGTAGTAGTAAATTTTGCTTTACATTATGTAGCACACTATATGCCAAGATCGTTTGATTTTTTACGCTTCAGTGAACATGCGCGGGAAAATATTACAAATAAGCGTTACTGTAGATAGGTCTCATTCTGTATGCTGCTGTCGAATAGATAACTGGTTTCATTTTTGTTGAAGTTACTGCTGTTAATTAGCTCAACCTGAACTGGTATATAAAACAATAAAAGAAAATATTCGGAAAGCCTACAATTTTTCTCCGGAATCATACTGATATTAGTCCGCAAATAGAAATAGTGCGTAAAATGTGACATTCAAATTTATAAAGAAATGTGAGCTACAGATGAACACTCACCAAAAGATTGACCTCCAAGCATGTATTTAGCGAACTGCAAAATTTGAAAATCTAATAGTTAGCATGAACCAATTTAGCATCGTAAAAGATACACTCAAGCGCCCCTTGCGCTTGAGTAATTACAGTTTACGCTTCAGTGAACATGCGCGGGGAAAAAAATTACAAATAACGCAACCGTAGATCTGTATGCCGCTGTCGAATAAATAACTGGTTTCATGTTTGTTGTAGGTACTGCTGTTTAACAGCTCAACCTGAACATTTTATATCTTTTTTGAAATTATGGATTTTCTTTGTTTGGGTTCTAGTGCTGCTGATGAGGAATAAATTTCCGAAATGGCCATACAGCTCATTAAAATTAATGCAGTTGGAGTTGACATATGTGTTATTGTCTCATGTTCATTTACTCCATATCCTTTCGTAAAATATATATAACAATAAAAGAAAATATTCGGAAAGACTACAATTTTTCTCCGGAATCATAACAAAATGTCTAATTACATACTGATATTAGTCCGCAAATAGAAATAGTTCGTAAAATTTATATAGAAATGTGAACTACAGATGAACACTCTCCAAAAGATTGACCTCCAAGCATGCATTTGCGAACTGCAAAATTTGGAAATCAAATATTAGGCAAGAACGAATTTAGCATTGTAATCCTTGCGCTTGAGTAAAAAAAGAAATGCACGAGAAATAATAATGGTCAAACACGATGATCGAAAAATAAAAAAAATGACGAACACGTTGCACGTACAAACAGTCGAGCACGGGAGAACGTAAAATAAAAAAAAAACAGAAAAACGTTGCACGAAAATTAAAAAATGCCGAAAACGATATGTCATTTGATGACAGCAATCACGAAGTTTCTCATGTATAATGTTTCCTTACGCGCCATTGAATTTAGAAAAAAAAATAATCTATATAAAACTGACCAGATACCCCAATTGGGATATTATACCTCGATTGGGGTCAACCCCAACCTGTTGAAGTCGTTATGTCGAATCAACCACTGGTCAATGTGAAAAAAAATCGTAAAAAAATCAAATCTGATTGTGCGAGAAAAGGCACGCATTCGTTCGACCGGCCTTCCCAATGTAAATTCAAGAGTTGATTTTCAAAAAAAAAAAAATCGAAGCATATGCCAAAAATTGGTACAGTTTAGAAAATCCGTTGTTAGGGTGAATCCATGGGGAGACAATTACTTTGTGTACATTTTAAAAGGGTGTGTTTGACTTGAAAAAAAACTAAACCGTGCTGATTTTTTTCACTTTTGAATGGCATTGACATTAAATTTTTATGCTGTAATGAGTTCGGATAAGGTAGTAGTCAGAACACAAACATGTGACATTACTTTTATTCAATGGGATATATTACGTGACTGTATCTACGTGCGTGTGTGTTTGGAAATGGTCTTAAGGTTCATCATAACAACTCCATAACAACTCCCAAGTCCAAATTTACGTGTGTAAATTTCACATGAGTACAGACAAAACGGTAAAACAGTATAAACTTTTAAGGCTGGCACTGCATAGATATGTAATTCCTGCATTCATTTTTATTAAAATTATTTCATTATAATGTTTTGTTTGTGCTGTGCATTTTTTCTTCGTGTTTGAAAAGGTCCAAAAATAAACAAAGACATGTAAACAGTTCGAGATGACCCCTATGTTATACAGGTAAGTTATGCATATTAATCAACAAGGACAAAGGTAATAATAACAATACTCACGGGAATATTTCAAACAAATCTTGCAAGATAGTTTTATTTTGGATGTTGCAAGAAATGGAAAAAAATGCACCGCTTTTGTCAGGTAAGTTTTTAACTTATTTTCTTGAAAAGGTAATTTAATTATTGCATAGCTATGTAGTGCCAGCCTTAAAACAACGATAATTTTTCTTTCCTTTGCTCTGCCCATGTATGAAACCACATCAACATTGTAGCCATATTGTTGAGTTTGTTATGATGAACCTTAACATTGTAGCCATATTGTTGAGTTTGTTATGATAAACCTTAAAGGTTTTTGTTTGAAATATTCCCGTGAGTATTGTTATTATCACCTTTGTCCTTGTTGATTAATATGCATAACTTACCTGTATAACGTAGGGGTCATCTCGAACTGTTTACCTGTCTTTGTTTATTTTTGGACCTTTTCAAACACGAAGAAAAAATGCACAGCACAAACAAAACATTATAATGAAATAATTTTGATAAAAATGAATGCAAGAATTACATATCTATGCAGTGCCCCCTTAAAAGTTTATACTGTTTTACCGTTTTGTCTGTACTCATGTGAAATTTACACACGTAAATTTGGACTTGGAGTTGTTATGATGAACCTTAAATCAGACTAATAAATAAGTTCAAGAATATCATTTTCCAGCTAGACTTCAGGAAGACTAGACTTTTTTTAGCAAAATAGTGGCCTTTTTGCTTTTTTCAAGATATTAACATAACATCTTGTGTTTACTGTAAAAACTGCTAAAGCCATAACTGTAAATTGTTTTGAACAACCCTAGTGAGCAATAATATTTACTTGTAATGCAGAATCCAAAAAATCTTAAATTCACTTCATAAACCTCTTCATAAATTAAATCAAACCCGCTGACAAGTCACAAATGTCGACAGCCAGGCAAGGACTACTGACAATCTATAATTGCGCTTTGTAGCTTCCTTTCTATATTTCGATTTGAAAAAGTTCATATTCATGCTCAGGTATGAAGCACACTTGAAGGAAAAACACCATTTTCTTGAATGTACGAACCATACCAAAATTATATATAGTCGATAACTCTTTAACAGTTTAAGGTGGATTAAAAGACCAATTACAGTAGATTTTTCACACAAGACAATGCATATACTTGAACTATGAAAAAATTGTAACTTACTAAAATTTGTATATACAGAATATTTATTTATAAAGAAATCGTAACAGGACTCGTGACCTCCAAGTTTATTATTTTATATATATATATATATATATATATATATATATATATATATATATATATATATATATATATAATAGTATAATAATATTGGAATTATTGTCGATTTGACGCCGATTGACATTGTTGAGAGACATAGGTTCCTGTGTGCCTCTTGTTTTTTCTCTTAGTTAGATGGGATTGTAATCACTAGTGTGAGGACTAACAGTTTTATTTACGGAAAATACAAAGATATATGGAAAGCAGAAAACGGAAATTTATTTAATACCAATATGTCAGGGCAGATTCAGGACGTGTAGTTAGAGGGGATGCAATTTAAAAAATTTCCAATATATTTTTAGACAAATTTTTTTCGAAAAACTCCGATTTTACCCTACTTTTTTGTTTAGGGGAGATGAACACCCCTCGCGCCACCACTTAATGGGAAAGTGTAGACATTTACATCTTGTCGCAAAAAAATGGGGTTGGGATTTGATATCGTGGTAAGCATCTAATTTTGAGTTACATGTGGTCGAATAAATACGAGAGGTTTTTTTTTTTACTAGTGCCTAAATTTGGTTTATTGTTGGTTTTACATATTTATTTGCAAAGAAGCAAACAAATACAATACAAGTGTACATCAATATAACAACAAATAGGATTCAGATAAAAGAATAATGATGCTTTTCCGTCTCCATAAATAGATACCACTAATAGCGGACCTCTTTTTGCACTGCTACGAATCTCAGTTTATGACCAACATCAGCAAAGATCCATCTAAACAGCATTTAATTGAAAAGTTTAAACAACACTTTCCGATATTTGGATGATATTTTAACTTACTTCAATACGTACTATAAGGACATCTACCCTACAATGTAAAGAACTTACTTTGAATAAAGCCAATTAATTCTGATAATCATCATTGTCCATTCTTAGACATCAATTTTGATATAACAAATGGTAAATAAGATACTAAAATTTACGATAAAAGGACGATTTTTCTTTACCCATAGTTAATTATCCATTTCTGGATGGCGATGTTCCATTAGCGTCATCTATGGTGTTTACATATCTCAACTTGTTCGATTTGCTCAAATATGTAATAACGTTTGCGATAATCTTTTCATAACTGAAAAACTATTACATCAGGGTTTTCGTTATCACAAACTAGTTTAAAACCTTTACTTAATTTTATCATCGATATAAAGACTTAGTTCATAAATACAATGCAACCTGTAAACATCTAATCAAGGCTGGTATTTCACATCCCTTATTTTACGGTAATAACATACTTAAACTCGCCTAACAAACTTATAAAACCTTTAAATCGTCTAATTCATAAGGGTTATGATTACGGTATTGTCGTCAAGTCATTACGTATGGCCTTCTTTGGTATTAACATTGATTTTTTGATAGGGTCTTTGCATTTTAACTAAACACATTCTAAATTTCTAAAATCTGTATTGCATGGACACGGGTTATGTATTCCGGTATATGCATGAAATCATTATGCTAAACTCCTCACAGGAAGGGATCTTGGTGGAAGCTGTATACTGAGGGTACATAACTTACTTTGTCAGTTGGTAATGGGTCTGGAGCTGGCATGTCAGTTTACTGCTAGTAGTCTCTTGTGATTTCATGTTTATGTCCGTATATTTAGTTCTTTCAGTTTCATTTTTCACATTTGACTCAGTCCTGTTGCCAACTGAATTTTACTGTTGTTACGATTGTTTTTTGATTTATCACATTGGCTATAGGGGAAGGTTTGGGCCCAATAAAACTAGTTTAACCCCGCCGCAGCAGGTTTGCGCCTGTCCTAAGTCAGGAAAATTATTAAGCCTTTGTGTGTCTTGTCTTTTTTCTAGTTCATTTACTTTATGTCTATATATAATAGGAGTCTAGGATGATGCTTATTTCGCTAAACTTGATTACTCTTTATTCAGGGGCCGACTCCGACCTGCCGTTGGGTGTGCGGTTTTCTCACCGTTCATTGAAGATCTTATGGTGGCTTTGAGTTGTTATTACTCCCTTTTTGGTTGTTGTGTCTTTGACACATTCCCCTTTTCCCTTCTTTTTTCTATCAATTCGAAGACTTCATCAAAATGTAATGCAATGTGGTTAAAAAAGAAATTCTAGAAAAAAAAACAACATTAAACTTAAAGAAGCAATTGTCGGAAAAAGGTTTAACGAAAACTCTTGATGCACTACAAAAATAAAAAATCGGGTTTTGTCCTCAGTATTTAAAAAAAAAACTCCTTTAATGGTTCATTTCTGTGTAGAATAAAGATATCTAAATATTTCATTCAATGTTTTAAATGACATTCAGTATCTTTAATTAAAACTTTTTTCTAGTAACAATAACATGGAATTTGTATTGAAGTAGTGTTTATTGATTAAAGTTTATGCTTGGCTAAGTTAGACTTCGGTGAACTCGATTAAAAAATTGTTTTTATTCCAGCCAAAATATGTCCAACTTTGAAATTAACTATAAAATCGTGGCGTTTATGTGCGAACGATGCAAATGAAAGCACATTCTTTCTACTATACCCGTGTTTTTTTCATCGAAAAATAAAAACATGCCAAAAAACGGTACAGTTTAGAAAGTAACCACTGTTCTGATCCATTCTTGATAATTTTGTGATAACGATAGCTTTTTATCATCAGTTTTCTGTGGGAATCATATGAAAAACACCATATCAATATCAATATATGACAATACCAACCAAACTATATCTCTAATTAATTTTAGAAACGTAGCGAAAACTTAAAAAAAAAAATTTTATCACTTTTTACCTCGTTATAGGGAGAGTTCCAATTCTTTTGTTCGATTTAAACCGGGTTTCTGAACTTATGTCAGTTCAGTGCAGATCAAACCAAAAAAATTGGAAGACCATTGACAAAAATATTGAAAATTATAATGAAACATTTATATAACGAAGGTTTTGATTGGTCAAAACTGACTGTCAATTCGACCATCTACACACCTGGGACAAAATAGGTTCACTGATTCATGAGTTAAAAATAGAACATGAAATTGATTTGTTGCATTAGAATCGCAATAACAGTATATATTTGAATACCCGAGGGCGTCAATCTTGATTTGACGGTCAAAATATCCGTTTACAGGCCCCGATACGCGTCACCTGTAAACTGCATTTTGACCGTCAAATCTACGATTGACGCCCTCGAGTATTCAAGTAATATACTGTTATTTTTTTTTGAAAAACTAAATACACTAAATGAAAATAATAAAATATTTTTATACAGTAAACTTAAAACTAACCATGAAATCAATGAATATTTATTAACAACAAATTTTGAAAATAGAAAAAAATATATGTAAAATGAGGATTAGTGACCATTTTCTAGAAATAGAAAGGGGTCGATATAAAAAATTAAACAGAAATGAAAGATTATGTCAAATGTGCAATTCAAAAGTCATCTAAGATGAGGTTCACTACTTTTTCCATTGTCCAAAGTATAACAACATACGAAAACAATTTAATATAGTTGATCTTTCCGATACAAAAAACGAACAAGACAAATTTTTAAAAATTATGTCATCTCCGAATCATTTGCAGTTTGTTTCTCCATTTATTAAAAAGTCTTTAATACTGAGGAAAGTGGACTCTATAGCTGCATGATTCTTTACTTCATTTTATGTGCTATGTTTGAAATGTCTTGTATATTTGTTTATTTTGTACTGTAATTATATGTATTGCCATCAACTCCCAAGGAAGTAAAATTGTGCTTTTCAATAAAGTTATTGCTTAAATCTAATAAAGATCTAATAGCGAAAAATGGGAGATACTCCTTAGTTTTAAGTAAAAATTTAGATATTACAAGTTCAAAATAAAACCGTTTTTCCGGTCAGCACCAAAGCACTGACTACTGGGATGGTGAATACCCTTGGGTACTGACAGTTCACCATTAGAAATTAATTGATTCTGTCAGTATTCGCACATATTGCTTGCTTTTTTATATCCTGATCTCGTTTTCTTCACAAATCTAGAATGTTCACGCCTTCTGTATAAAGTGTCCATTTTCTAAAAACAGTAACAGATAGCTTTAAACAATCAAACAGAAATGAACGATTATGCCAAATCTGCAATTCAAAGGTCATCGAATACGAGGTTCACTACTTTTTCCACTGTCCAAAGTATGACAACATACGAAAATAATAAACTTTCAAGATAAATTTATTCAACTTGTGCCATCTCCGAATCATTTGCAGTTTGTTGCTCCATTAATTAAAAGTCTTTAATACTGAGTAAAATGGACTCTATAGCTGCATGATACTTGATTTTATTTGTTATGCTTGAATTGTCCTGTTTATTTGTTTATTTCGTATTGTAATGATATGCATTGCCATCAACTACCAAGGGAGTATAATTGTGCTTTCAATAAACATTTATATAAACAATGACTGAACCATTCATTATATGGCTTGGCCATATTCTATTATTAGTCATTGCTAAGGAACTTGTATAAACAAGTTATTGATTTTTTTTTTTGATCCAGGTCTTCTGTACCCATCTTGGAACCGAATGTGATCTACCCATTCATCCTCCCAAGTCAGGTGCTCTGAGTCCACGTACGAGGGAACGTACGTATGACTCAGAACACCTGACTTTGGTGGATGCTACCCATTGTGCTTACCTTTTTAAAATCATAGTTTAGATTTTTATGATTTATGATTGGACGGCTTACCGCTAATGAAAATTAGAGAAGTTGTAATTTCGAGTATTCCATTAAAAATTCAAAAGTACAGTTTTGCCGCTTGTGGTAAACTTTTATGTATCATGTGTTAATATCCGTGATTATGGCTTTATTTAATATCATTTTACATAATGGATATAATTATTTGCAATGAAAACAGCTGTTTCAAAAGTTTTGAATTTTCAGCATGCAGCATGATACTTTTCATTCCCTATACTCGATAGAGAGAAATATACTGCATCCACCTTATCTGTCCGTCCTATGCAGCCGCTATATGATTAGTTGTAAGGGACGTCCTATTTTGAGTCCTGTATGTGGACTTAGTGATATCCTTGATAGAGCCGAATAACTCACAAATGGGCTACTTAATTAAACAAAGGTATGTTACCCATTATTTGAATTTATCACTCCAGAAACTTAACAGTTGACATCACCATCTTGTTGGCGTATGGGGTTTCTATTTCCCAGATGACAACAGATCTTTCTCTTTAAAAGTTGAACTGTTGTTCTCTTTACCGGATTTAACATGTTCAACACGACGGGTGTCTCATAAGAAACATGAGATACTTTCTCTATCGGTTCATGTGATCTCAACCAGGATTTTTTTATTGAGTCCGTGTTGTTTATCTTTGTATGTCATGTGTGTGTGTATTCTTTTTTTTTCTGTGTCGTACTCATGTAATGTCTTTGTTTCTTTGTTTTTCCTTAGTTGCCATTGTCCTTGGGTTGTTCGTTTTAGATTGAAGGTTCGGTTCTCACTTACTTTACAGACTGTTGTGACATATGAGTTTTTCCTTTCGTTTAGCTTTTCTATGCAATGGTAAATGATACATACATGTACTTGAAGTTTTGTCACAATCTGTGTATAACCAATCCAAATTTTGGGATGATTTTCAGACATGTTGGTCACTATACAGTTTAGTTTAGGGTTACTATTGTTAGGATAAAACTAATTTCATCATTGGGGATGATACCTTTATTAACATTAGTGTTTGTTTGAAAGCTTTCGGTTAGGTTATCATTAATTAATAAATGAAATGATTTTCAAGTGCTTGAAGATAGGTATTATTTAAAACATTTGGGTTCGGATTACATATATATTAGTGATTAGGTTCAGGTAAGGGTTTTTATTACGTTAAAGTTGAAAAAGAAAATAAAATCATAAAGTTGTTGGAAAATCTAATAATTAGTCAAAATAAAAATAACATTAAAATAAATAAATAAGTAAAGTAAATAATTATAAATATTGGTAATAATAATAATAATAATAGTTAATAAATAAAAATAAATAAAAAATGAAATAAATAATAAATAATAATAAATATAATAATAAAAATGATTAATAAAATAAATAAGATATTAATTAATTAAGAATATCCATAAATTAACTAACAGATAATGAAAATAAAAATGAAATAATGAAATAATGATAAAAGAATAATAAAAATAAAAAATAATGAACAATAAATTCAAAATGAAATAAAAATAAAAATCAAATAAATAAATATAATAATGAAAAATAAGAAATATTGTAAATATTGTTAAAAAAAAATAATAATAGTAAATAAAAAACAAATAAACATAAATAATAAACAATAAATTAAAAACAAAATTAAAAAACAAATACGTCTTTATTAATTCTTAAGTTATACAACTTATCGAATATAATTTTACAAATTATTATTATTATGCGTCAGTAATTTACATACATGTAATACATTTGTATATATGCATCGATATCAATAATAATGATAATTATTGTCAGTCAATGGCAAGTAATAATAATTACTATCAATATACTATAATATACATACAGATAATAAACACAGCAGAGAATTGATGTATACAATAACTATTTGTATTGCTGTTATGAATTGCGCATTTTTTCCGCTAAAAATAAATATTTACCTAATTTATTCAACTCCTTTATATTGTGTACAGATAATAACTGAATTAATTTAATACTAGATGGTTTTCTCCAATAATACGGCTTAATAAACCTTTTTCTCAACTCTAAGTAGTGTTTACACTCAAGAATGAAATGGTATTCATCCTCTATTAATTTTGTTGTATTTCACATTTATCACAAATTCTAAGATGGCGATCAATGCCATAAAATCTACCTGTTTCTACATTTAAACAATGTGAAGATATTCTGTACCTACAAATATATGGTTTGTATATATAATTCACAGGTTTTTTAAGATAATACTGCAAAGTATCTAAATCATAAATATATTTATAAAAATGACACTTGGGTGACTCCTGAAAAAATGAGTCCATTTCACTTACAAATTTACCCTTTAGTTTGGTTTTAAAGTCTTCAAGGAATAACTTTTCATTATAAACACTTTGACTGTTCCATACCTCTTGAAAACCAAAATTGTACAAAATGTTTTTGATATTAATCATCCAATTAAATTTATCGTTTGGTTTCAAAAAAGACCTATCTAGCATATCCTGGTAGCAACTTCTCAGAATACAATTCTCAGTATTTAACAGCTTAATCCAATACTTCAACATTCTAATATATCTATTTATATACAATGGGTACCTTCCAGTCTCACTGTATACCATATAATTCACAGTTGATTTTTTAACTTTGAGTATTCTTTTTAAAAAAATTAAATGTACTTTTTCTACATCATCTGCCTTATGGTAACCCCATATTTCACAACTATAATTGAGTATACTAGAGAGTCAAAGAGTGACAATAATGTTTCATGATTAAAACAGTCGTCATTTATCTTACTAAACAAACTACATAATGCTTTGTTACCTTGTGTTGCTAACAATTTCTGTGTAAAAACTAAATTACCATTATACCTAAATAATAAACCTAAATAAACAAATTCATCACATAAATCTATCGGTTCACCATTTAGGAACCATTTTTCGTTTATTTTTACTTGTCCTCTACTTCTAAAAACTACAACTTTAGTTTTAAATAGGTTAACATATAAACCATACTCTTGTGAATAAACACTAACAGAGTCAATCATATCCTGTAACTCTTTTATATTATTACTAAATAAAACAGTATCATCTGCATACATAAGCATATACAACATTTTTAATTCATATGGTTGACAACCTTTTCTTATAAATTCAATTTCCATATCGTTCACATACAGCGAATAGAGAAATGGGGACAAAGATTCCCCTTGCATCAGCCCTACATTACTCTGAAAATAATTAGATAAATTATTATTTAATTTCACACAATATTTAAGTTTCGCATACATGGATTTAATGACATTTAACAGTTTTCCAGTAATACCATACCTACTGAGCCTTAACCATAGTTTTGAATGTGAGACACTGTCAAACGCTTTTTTGTGATCAATAAAGCAACAATAAAACCTTTTATTTAGACTTAACGATTTAGAAATTAAGGAATGGAGTGCGAAAATGGCATCAGAAGTCCCTTAACCAGGTCGGAACCCAAACTGTGCATCGGTTAATATACTATTGGCCTCACTCCACTTCGTAAGTCTATCAAATAAAGTATTATAAAGGTAATAAAATAAATGAAGAAAAAGAATATAAATAGATTAAATAATAGATAGTGAAAAAAATAATTGAATAATAATAAAAGAAATAAAATAATGTTATAAATAAATATAACATTAATGAAAAATAACTAAATAAATGAAATAAATAAAAATAATTATAGAATAATAAAAATGAAGAATAATGAAAAACTAATATTAAAAAAAAAAGTTGATTTAAGATTATAATAAAAAATAAATAAACAAAATAAATTAATAATAAATAATCAATTAAGAATATAAATAAATTTTATAATCATAATAATAAAAAGTAAGTAAATAAAATAAATGAATAAAAATATATGAAATAAAATGATAAATAATAATAAAAAATAAAAGTTGTCATAGCAACTTAGGTTAGAGTTAGAAGTTGGATAAAAATGGGATAACATGAGAATATTAGGATAATATTCGAAAATAAATAATGAATGAATAAAGTGTTGTCATAAGATTTGGGGTTAGCGTTAAGGTTTGGGTTCGAGTTGCAGAATATTAGAATTACATTCGAAAAATAATAAATGAATATAGAGTTGTCATAGCAACTAAATTTAGAGATAAAGGGAGATAACTCTAATAATTAGTGAATATTTAAGTTACATTCGAAAATAAAATAATGAATATAGAGTTGTCATAGCAACGTAAGGTGAGAGTTAGAAGTTGGATAAAAGGGGGACAACACGAGAATATTAAAATAATATTCGAAAAAAAATAATGAATGAATAAAGATTTGTCAGGAACTTAGGTTAGGGTTGAATAAAAGGGAGATAACTCCAATGAAATATAAGAATAGAACAAAATATTAAAAGAAACTATGGAGGTATAGAAAAAAATACAAGTAAGGAAAATTGGAGTTAGGCATGAACAAAAAACAACAGTACTGATTATCCTTACAACACTACAGCAGAAAAAGATATGGTTATACGGTTAAGGGTTAAGGTTAGGGTTAAGATAAAGACGAGACCAGTGAAAAAAAACCATAGACAGAACTAGAGCGAGACCAAAATAGAAGGCGAGATCTAACAAAGTATCCTGGATAGATGAAGGGCGAGTTCCATGGCACCAGGCCATAAGGTCAATCACACATAGGTTAAATCAACATCTCGTCAATGGATTCTATTTTAAGTAACAGAAGAGGTTATTTCTAACAACACAGCTCATTTGCATAAAATAAAGGAAAATTGAAGCAGCCTTAAATTATTTTATAAAAAAATGCACTACCGGGCACCTCGTCACTTTGGGAGGGAAAATTGAATCTGCAATAAAATATTTTACAAAGAATGCGCTACGGGGGTCAAAAAGTCCCTCCGATTGGGAGGGACTTTTCGACTTATTGACGAGGTGCCCATAAAATATTTTACAAAGAATGCACTATGTGGCTCCTCGTCAAAATGGATCTGGACGCATGCCCTATATTACATTATGATTAATATAATCCAATTAGTCACTTTATGACAATCAGTAGCAATTATGAACGTGATTACACGTGTCATAAATATAATGGTTTAATTATTGTATCCCGTGGTTTTGATGATCGACAATCAGCGGAAGTACCTAGTTAATTGTAGGTGATAGGATCATTGCATAATCATAATGTATGAAGATAATTAATGCATTAAAATTCTCATTCCAGATTGAAAAACAACTGAATTTTTATTCAGTTGTTTTTCAATCTGCAATGAGAATTTTAAAATAAAA
Source organism: Modiolus philippinarum (assembly GCA_002080025.1). Classification (NCBI taxonomy): domain Eukaryota; kingdom Metazoa; phylum Mollusca; class Bivalvia; order Mytilida; family Modiolidae; genus Modiolus; species Modiolus philippinarum. The sequence goes on from MJUU01017960.1 coordinate 101,080, forward strand.
TAATAAAATCTATTCTATGTTGTCTTTGCATTTACTGCAAGTAAAGTCAACTTCTGATGTGCTGTTGCATGTAAATTCTCCGTATTATTGCGATATTGCCGTCATGCAGGGCTCTGTTTCGTGCTTTGTTTCTGTCTTTTATGGCTTAAAGGTATTCTGGGGTCCACTTTAGGACACATTGAGATGGTTTATTGCCTTGAACTGCAATATTCTGACTGGGCAGTGCAAAAGCTATTTGTACAATTTCGTCTGTGAGTAAAAAAATGTCTCTGCCTTCCCTTTTCACACCTGAGCTGCTTTCTTTTATAGGAATTTCCCCCATATGCCCTATTCAAAACTTTTTTCTTTATTCTAGTAGCCGATCTAGATGTGTACTGAATACATTTGTTCTGTCTTCAAGATTAAGATTTTCTGCTTTTACTGGCCTAGTTTTGTGTCCAAAAAAAGAACACAGCGGCTTGTCAGTTTAGCCGTAAATATATGACAGTAATACATTTCCATATTGCTAAATTTCCTGAATAAAATGAAAGTCAAGGAAATCTAATAAAACAAATATATGGTCAGAGGTAATTTTTGTTGATTTAGATAAAGATTATGATGTAAGAACTTTAATGTCAAAAACAGAAACCAAAACGATGCCGCAATTAACGCATTTTTTCATCTCTTAATTGTCAACAAGCTCTTTTACAAGTAGAACCATCATTATTATTTATATTTTCATATTTCATTTATCTTTTATATACATTTTGTGATTTTGCATAATTTGTATATTAAAATTGTATAGTCCGCGTTTGTTATAGTCCGACTTTCTAATGGTCCGAGTTTGTTGTGGTCCGGGTTTGTTTTAGTCCGACTTATCTGGTAACCAACCACTCGAGCACACTACTCCCGGCAAAAGCACTTAGTCTAGTGTCCCAAGCTATATCCCCTTTCAAGCTGAATCAAATTGAAGCTTTCACCTTGATATATCACTTCAGCAGAATATACAAAGTTACTCCTGAGCTAGTGAATAATCAGCCTAAGTTACTCCCGCTTTTGGAGTAAGTACAGAATCGGAATACTTAATTTAGGATGAACCACTTCCGGTTATTGTCAGTAAAACCGAAAAAAACTGCACATTTCATGTGAAAACTTAGATATCAATTGTAATAGAAATGATCTGGTAGGTATATAATGATGAGTCCAGTGCTATGTATACAAACTTTTCAGCGACTGATATTTTTACGAACGAAGTGTTTATGAGTCAAATCGCCACCCATTCTAAGGGGTGCTCATGACACAGTCACACAGTCACTTGCTTAGAAAAAAATGCTATCTGAAGGGAAGTACCTTCGTGTCCGAGTCTATATGGCCAACCGGGCCCCTGGCAGATGAAAGTTAGTAGCCCAGCTGTCTGTTCTACTAGTCCAGTACTATTTGTCTAATAGTAACATCAGAAATTGACCCTATCACTTCACTTCTCTTCACAGGTATCTTCCGCCGTTCTTCGACGCACTCTAATCCCTTTTGGGATTCGAAGCCATAGATGTTTTTTGATATTGCCTGCCTCCGAATCCCTTATCAACCAAGTATAATTGTATTCGGGAAATTTTTATCAAGTACCCCTACCTCGTTCCGAGTAAAATAACGTTTGGAGTTGGAAACGTACAATATCAGTGATTGTGGAATCAAAGGGGGACATATTTTCCTTCAAGAATCCGTAAAAATATTGAATTGGACTTGCCTGGTATGGAAGTTACAGCTCCTTCTTTCCGATTGATATTGTACGTTTCCAACTCCAAACGTTATTTTACTCAGAACGAGGTAGGGGTACTTGATAAAAATTGCCCGAATACAATTATATGTGGTTGATAAGGGATTTTGAGGCAGGCAATATAAAAAAATATCTCTGGCTTCGAATCCCAAAAGGGATTACGGCGCACTCCCATTCATTGATGGGATAAAATGGTTTTGCACCCACACCTACGTATAGGCATGGATAAAAATATCAGCGTTTCTGGATAAGGGGGAGATAACTCCAACAGACTTGTATAGGCTCTTTTAGTTATAATGCAGCAAATCAGTTATATGTTGATAAAAATGAATAAATGAATTAAGAAATCAAAAAATGCCTATGAATCTTTAACTGTTGTGGATAATCAATTGACAGACATGTTTTACCTGACTGAATAAACATCCTGTGCTATACAGGTGTGTTAATTAGAACTGTACGGAAGATTGTCCTTGGGTGTTTTCTTTCAAGTATTAATTCAATTATAGCTCTCAAAACAGGTGTATTATAATTTTTCTACAAACATTAAATATATTTTAGTCAAAATTAAGATTTAAAAAAAATAATTTAGAAATACTGAGCAGTTAACAACATTTTGTTTTAAATGAAAAATCAAAACAAAAACAAAAAATAAAATAAAATAAATGAAAAAATCAAAGTTTTTCAGAAAATCATTATTAAAGAGTAATTTTATTTTTGTTTTTTTTATTACTTGTGTGACAAAGCTCAAAAGATTGAATAGGAGGGTTTTTGATAGTGTCATCAATTATGATCAACCAATCAGATTAATTGTTATTGTTTGGTATAATTTTTATTTTGTGGTTTTTATTTTCATGGGGAATAACTTGAATTGCTTTTGGAATCCAAGATAAGAATTTAGAATTTTGACTTCGGTGCCAAATTTGGTAAATTTCCTGAAAATGTCAAAGACCAATAATTTTGAAATTCTAACAAAAATTAATAAATAAAAAAATTTAGCAGCTATTTAATGTCATATAAGCTAGTATGACCACTTAACTTTCCAAAATATGATTCTTATATGGGTAAATTTCCTGAAACTCTCAAAGACCCATTACTTTTTGGAATTTTACCTAGCAGCCGTATCTTTTTTGGTGCCTTATTTTATCAGTGATCATTTTCAATAGTCAGATTGCAAAAAACTTTGATTCTAATTTTGGTAAATTTCCTGAAACTCTCAAAGACCCATTATTTTTGGAATTCTAGTACCTAGCAACCATACCTTTTTAAATTCCTAACAGTAATGCTTATCATTTTCAATAGTCTGATTGCAAAAAACTTTGCTTCCGATTTTTGTAAATTTCCTGAAACTCTCAAAGACCTGTCATTTTTTGGAATTCTACCTAGCAACCATATCTTTTTCCATTCCTAACAATAATGATGATCATTTTCAATAGTCAGATTGCAAAAAACTTTGATTTTATTTTTAATTTTGGTAAATTTCCTGAAACTCTCAAAGACCCGTTAATTTTTGGAATTCTACCTAGCAACCATACCTTTTTTTTTTCCAAACAGTTATGATGATCATTTTCTAATGTCAGGTTGCAAAAAACTTTGATTCTAATTTTGGTAAATTTCCTGAAACTCTCAAAGACCTGTTATTTTTGGAATTCTACCCAGCAACTGTATCTTTTTCCATTCCTAACAGTTATGATGATCATTTTCAATAGTCAGATTGCAAAAACTTTGATTCAAATTTTGGTAAATTTCCTGAAACTCTCAAAGACCCGTTATTTTTTGGAATTCTACCTAGCAACCATACCTTTTTCAATTCCTTACATTAGGAATTATTATTTTCAATAGAAAGACTGCAAAAATCTATAATATTAAATTAAATTTATATTGATGATTCCTATATATATATACATTTTCAAAACCAAACTTTAGTATGGGTCCAAAAATAGTGAGCAGGGGGATTGCAATCTCTGATTGACCTTTTTTCATTAAAATATAAATTCAGGAAAAAATCATTTCACTTTTGTTGGTTAGACAAATCTGTATCAATGTGTATTACATGTAACAACAAATTTATGAATTATTTCTTCTTGTTTTTCCAAAAAATCCAATTGTTCATTTATCAGTGCTGAAAATTTGTAATTTTATACATTTTCTTTGTACATCTTAAAAAACAGTTAGGAATAAAGGTTAAGATTTCAATGCAAAAATGATATATCAGTTTGTCAAGGACTACATTTTATCTTTATTATGGAAGTTATCTGATGTGCCTGCACCTCATCCAGGATGGCTGCCAGTGGGGAACTAAGTATTTAACATTGGACCCTATAAGAAAACACATTCAAGATCTTCTCCTCAGGAACTACCTGGCCAATTGGAACTATACTTTGTGACAACTATCCATAGTTGGTCCCCTTTGAAGAATTTGTCTGGCAAGTCTGCATCTATCCCTAGATGGCTGCCTGCAGTGGGAATAGTTTAACATTTAACCCTATAGGAAAACACATTTCGAAGTCCTTCTCTGAAACTATTTGGCCAGTTTGAATCAAACTCATTCACATTAGGCCTTTAGTGGTCAAAAGGATAAAATATGTCTGACAAGTCTGCACCTAATCCAAGATGGACACTAGCAGGGAACAATATTTAACATGTGACCCTGTGGAAAACACGTTCAAAGATCAGCTCGTTTGAAACTACTTGGCCAATTGGAAACAAACGTTGTCACAACTGCTATTTGTTGGCTCTCTAAGTTTGGAAATTGTGTCTGGCAAGTCCCAGTCATATCTAAGATGGCCATCATCAATCTTTCAAATGTGCAGGATTGTTTTGATTTGTGAAATTGTATATGTATGTTTTCTGATGTACATGTATATCAATTATGTATTGTGGAATGTAGGCATGCTGTAACAATAAACATATTAGCCTTGTAGAGCTTTTATACAGATCTAGACTACATGTACATTAAAAAATATCAAATATGAAATTCTGATGACACACAATCTATGATTACCGGCAAAAGATCAGAGGAACACGGGTAATAAATTTTGCAGTGTTGAGAGGATTTTCGTTTTTCAGCACTATAAACGACACACTAATCCATGTGATTCCTCCAAGCAAGCACAGAGGATTTTACATGTAGTCTATGGATGGGAAGTAAGCATTCCTAACTTTATTCTGGTTCCAACTTTGGTGAAATTCCTGAAAATGTCCAAGCCTAACAATTTTTTGAAGTTTTTTTATACAGTAAAATATTTTAGCCATTATGAAAACAAAGAGTAAAAAATATGGTTCCAAATTCGTTAGATTTCCTGCAACTCTCAAAGACAAGAAGTTTTGGGGGATTCTTGTTAGCAACCATACTTTTTGAATAAATTGTAGTCAAAACAAATATTTTAAATGCCAATATTTCAAAAATTTTTGATTCTCACTCACGGGTTTTGGTGAATACGCTCAAAGACCATTTTTTTCCTAGGATTCTTAGCAACCACATTTCAGTATAGGCCAAATTAAAATGAAAGTGGAGTTACATGCCAGCAAGACACTAGGTTCCAGGGTACCTATATATTACTGAACTTCAAATGCTATGAAAATGTTTACTCAGCTGTCTTCTCATAATGCAGAGTTAACTCTAATTTGCACCAAAATAAAACCTTGTTTCATTACCATAATGATATTTTGACTCGGGCACTTAACCAACTTTTTTGGACCAAGAAGAATATTGCCTGGCATGACTGTATAAGACTGGCAAGTTCTGAATGACTGTTTACCAGACTTATGCACATGTACATAAATAATGTCCCAAGTACTGGTGTGTGAACTTGCAGATTTCCATTTCTCAGAATACAAAGTTTCCACCAGTTGTTTTTCAGTTACACAGATGGTCATATGGCTAGTACCCAGTGCAGCGCTTTAATCAAAAAGTTGAGCAAAAGAAGAGCTTCCATTTCTCAAAGAGTAACCTCTGACAGTCTCACTACAGTGAAGACAAATCAGCATGTTATTCACAAAACTTCAACTTAAGGGGGTTCGCTACTCCATTTGAAAATAAATAGGATTTCAAATAAACATGATTTTATGTTAGAAAATTAAAAAAGATATAATTTAAGTGAGAAAAAATGATAGGTTGATGATCTAGTTTTTGAGATTTAAGTGATCGAAAATTTAGCGGGAAACCGAACTCCTCTGATTTTTCATAGGATTTACATTAAAAAGATTTGATCATGAATGAATGTGACAAAATAAATAGAATCAAATGAATTTTTTACAGAATGCTCACAAAGATATATAAAATGAAATTATGGAAAAAAATAAGGGGGTCAATGGGCAAAAAATTATAATACTTTTAAATGGATAAAACCCGAGGATTCCGAAAATATGACAAAAATCCCAAAACATGAGGAGCGAACCTCCTTAATTTAAGAGTTTCATTAACCATACAAAAATACAAAACAAAACAGGGATTTCATAGCACAGTTAGTTGAGAAAAAACTATTAAAAAGTTGCAAAATTTGAACACAAACAGTCATGACCATGACGACAGTTATTCCAAAAAAGAGATAAGATGGAAAATATTCACCTGAACTATTCATTCTGACTTTTCACCAACACTGACCATGGACCAAAATAAATCCTTGTAGGAGAGGCAAAGATTTTTAAGGATGGTCACTTTCAAGTTTATGATATTTCTTTTTATAAGTACAACCATCATAAATCATTTTGAGCAAAAATGAAAGTCAACAATTTCAACAACCTGAGGAGTGTCGAATCTGTGCACTTAAATGAAGGGCAAGTTAAAATTGAAACTGATTTGTCCACTTGTCAAGTTGAAATTTTTATCTTTAATTCGGAAGGTGGAAGGGCAAATTGATTTACATGTAGGAAGGGCAAGTAATATTTGGTGACTTGTCTGATGGGCCAGTTTACAAATTATTTCTAAATCAACCCCTGAGACAGTATGGTATATTCAGTTTAAGATTGTCACATACAATCAAGTTCACAGAGTGACAAAACAAAAGTTTTCATAAAAGATTGAATTTTATCAGTATTCAGTAAGACTTTTGTAATATCTTCCTTGTTGATATATTTTAGTAGTGTAAAAAGCTGTCCAGGATGTTTTTTGGGGGAAATAATTGATAAAATATTTTATATTCATAAAAAATAACTCTCAGATATATGTCAAAGTAAACAGTGTTATCACAACAGGCTTAAAGTTACAGGATCTTATTAAAAAATGTTTTATGGTTAATAGGGAAAAAATAAAGTTATATATGGTAGTTGTTAAATATCAACCAAGTACAATCTTTTTTTTATTTATAGGATGTAGGCCTAAGTGACATCATGTATCCTAATTTACAAACTTGTCATGACAAACATTTACTTCTTGCAGGAGACTCCTGCATGGTATTAAGCAGAAAGGACAGTACTTGTGTTTTGCTTTGAGCTATTGTTGTCCATTTTGGTCTTTGGAATTAACCCCAAAAGCATTTTTAGAAGGCACTGTTTTGTTAGCATATTTTCTTGGACAAATGATGGACATTTTGTGGTTAACCTTGTGTTGGTCTCTCAGTCTGTCGGTTTGGCAAGTCATTCTCCTACTTGACAATTTTTTTTGATAATAGGGCTCCGCAGCGAGTTGCAGGTGCCCTATAGTTTTCACTTTGTCTGACCGTCTGTCCATCCTTCAACAATTTTTCGTCAAAGATTGTATAAGTGGGAATGATTTAAAATTTGTTCTGAAGCTTGGAAATGATCAGTTGTATTGTGTAAGCAAATTTCAAGTTTGTCGGACTTCCACTTCCTGTTTGCTGATACTTTGATTTTACAAATTTTTTGTCACTGATTTCGTGGCGTTTACAAAGGGAATGATTTGAAATTTGGTCTGGAGCTTGGAAATAATGAGTTGTATTATGTAAGTGATTTTCAAGTTCATCGGGTATCCACTTCCTGTTTGCTGATAATTTGATTATTTTTTCTATGAACAAAATTTTTGTCACAGATTTCTTGGCTTCTACAATACAATGTAGGTAATGATTTGACATTTGGTCTGAAGCTTGATAATAATGAGTTGTATTGTGCAAGCAATTTTCAACATTGTTGGCGTCCTCTTCCTGGTTACTGATATTTTGATTTTTTACTATCAACGAAATTTTCGTCACAGATTTCTTGGCTTCTACAATAAGAAATAATTTGAAATTTGGTCTGAAGCTTGGAAATGATTAGTTGTATTGTGTAAGTGATTATCAAGTTTGTCAGTCGTCCACTTCCTGTTTGCTGGAGCCTGATACTTTGATTTTTATGATGAGCAAAATTTTTTCATCACAGATTTCTTAGCTTCTACAAAAGGGAATGGTTGAAATTTGGTCTGAAGCTTGAAAATGATGAGTTGTATTGAATGAGCAACTTTCAAGTTTGTCGGGTGTCCACTTCCTGTTTGCTGATACGTTGTAAATTTTCAATGTAAACCAAATTTTAGCATGTTTAGTCACATATTTCTGCGAAAGGGAATTATTTCAAATTTGATCTGAAGCTTGGAAATGATAAGTTAAGTGTGTAAGCCATTTTCAGGTTAACCACTTGACTACTTCCTGTTTGCCAATACTTTTATTGTGTCGCCTGCTGTAAGCAGAGTCGACACATAGGGATTACTATCCGTCGTCTTACGTCGTCGTCCTGCATCGTCCGTCGGTTTTTGAATCCGCAACTCCTTCAAAACTACTAGTCTGATTCCAACCAAACTTTCAGGATATGTTGCTCACTTGGTTTAGTTGTGCACCTGATACTCGGAATTTTGATTTTACAGATTTTTGAGGTTCAATGAACCAAAATTGCTCATTTGTGAGTCTGTTGTTTTGAATCCGCAACTCCTTCAAAACTGCTAGTCCAATTCCAACCAAACTTTCAGGATATGTTGTTCACCTGGTGTAGATGTGCACCTGATACTTA
>MJUU01017960.1:123616-139329 GCA_002080025.1 Modiolus philippinarum
AATACAAACAACTTTACATGCTCTGAAAATATGAGGAAAAAATCAACAGCAGAATTTTCACAATTTAATAAAAAAGATAACAAAAATGTCTAATATTTTGCACGGGAAGTAATTGAGTGTTAAAATAATCATCATTCTTTCTTTCAAACGTTTGTTCTTTTACAGAATTAAAATCTGTAGACTTCCCGGAGTATAATACAGAAATCCGTTTGCAATTTCAATTATTATTTCCGAAATGGCGAGGGTTTGAAGTTAACCTTCTCATTTCTCCATCTTCGAAATTTAGCTACTTTTCACGGCGCCATAGCAACAAAACTAATTTGGTGACCTATATTTTTTATTCTTGAATATTGTCCCGAATACCTTAAAGAATGGTTATGCTAAGTTTCATGGAAAAATCAACAGCAGAAATGAATAATTGGTTTGGTCTTTAAAGTACACTTTATGAATTACATGAATGTACTCAATCAAAAGTGATTATTTTGATAAATTCATATTTCATCAAAGTAATCACTTTTGATTGAGTACTGCTTAATTTATATAAACTTTAATATCATGTATGTAGGCTAAATTTGATTGGATGGCGTCTAAATTTTTAGGGGATAAATCCAACTTTTACATTCAGTAAATAATAGCATCATGATTGAACAGATGCATTCCAAAATACTGGTATTTTAAACCTTAGAAATCGGATAAATTTAAGATTTCATTGATTCAAATGTCCCTTTTCTGGCTCTGCAAATGCGTTGCCAGAAAACTCAATTTGTGACGTATAGTAAAATTTACAATATACCTCCTCAGATTCCAAAATCAAATAGTGGTTATCTCTTAAACACTAGAGTTTTTTACATTTTAGAAAATCAACTGTATTTGTATGAAAGACTTGTACGTACTTTGGACTTATTGTTGAAAATAAAAAAACAACAGTAAAAGGAGGATTTCACTCAATAACTCTGAAATGTGCTCTCCGCTAGACTGCCTTATCGAAAAAAAAATATGACATCTACTTAAAAAATCTTTTGACACTTAAGGTATCTGCAAATTAAAAGACAAGCATCAAATATGACGCAGACAAAATTTGGACTTTGATCCCTAGACAATTGACATCTTTATTTTACTTCAGATTACTTGTCTCTGTGTCGTATTAGAAGGATCAGTTTCAGAGTATATTTCAAAAACAAATTTGAAATGCATGTGGTCGAAGATGAAATCGACTATCAAATACATACCATTGTCAACAAGGATGTAGGCTGCAAAAATGAGGAAAGAAATACCCTATAATCAAATGATAATACATTTAATTAATTGCACTTTATCAAATATTTTACCTCTTTTAAAGTGATTATTTAAAGAAATTAATTGAGAACATCTATTTCATGAAATTGACAATCAGGTTTACCTTCTACTGAAATATAAATCAAACTGCTTATTCTTTCATTATTAAAAAAAGTAGTTGTATCAATAATTTATTGACGATGTATTTAGATTTTTAATCAATAATAATATGTAGGTGTATGAAGTATTATATTGACATTCTCTGTTTCTTTCTTGTTTTTTTTTAATATGATGTATAATGCATGTCGGTACTATAGTCATGTATAGATATTACAAATTTACATCAATATCACAATATTGGCATCAATCATGGGCTTATAATAAGATGTCTCTTCCAAAGCTGTAAGGTTGATAATCTTTCCTTTGAAGAGAGTAGTAGGTGAAAAGTGATGCTTGCCTGTCCATCAGTCATACTTATTGTAAGTACCGGTACTGTATACCTTGTATTAAGCACCCAGGGGGCTTAGATAATTTGAAAGGGGGGAGGGACTTATTAAGTAGGACAAAAACCAGGTTCTGCAATGAAGCTTTTTTCGTAAGTACATGCACAATGTTATCAATGTAAAAATGCTTCAACTATCACAATCTTTGACAAACAGAAGTGAAAAATAAGGCAGGTCAGTAATGTTTGTACCGAAATGAAAGGAAAAACATGATAACTTGATCGTTTACAGCCAGAAATTTGGATGCATACGCATGCACAATTCACGAAAAACAAATCAATGACGGAAAACATACAAGTTCAATACGGAAAATACTGTTTCTAGTTGGAATTTTGAGGGGCGCTTAAGGATTTCAAACCAAATTAAGGGTGGGGGCATTTATAGCAGAAGGGGCCCTTAATACAAGGAATACGGTACAACTACAGGATCCTAGATATAGACTGTTCATGCATCATGTGTACATTGAGGAAAGATTTTCAAAAATTTGAAAAGGAATCCTATTTCTGGGTACATGTAACTTTATGTATTAATTATGATACTAATAATTTTTATGCATAAACATTTGTTCCCACTCCAAACATTGCCATGTGTGAAGGTATTTATTTGTGACCTTACAATTGTCTTGCAAATATAAAAAAAATCATCTTAATTTTTAAATCAAACTTTATTTTCTTTGCTGTTACTTGATCTGGATATGAAATGAAAATATTAAATCATCAGCATAGAATCATGAACAGCCCTAATTTCAGTAGATGTAGAGTTTATACTTGAATAGCCCTTTTCAGTAGATCTAGATAATTACTGTACTGACCATACTGACAGACAAATATTGTACTGAACTTTGGACCTTTCATTGTTTCACTGGCACTTGGTAATAATGTATGCATGCATGGAGTATAGTTATCATTTGTGTTGCTACTAAAAATTGCGGTGGTTTTGTGTCTTTTTTTTTAATGATTTTTACTATATTTTTTATTAAATTCCTCCATTTTGTCACTTTGGTTTGTTCATGGATTATACATAGATCCTATAATTTTTCATTAGAAAACCTATAGAAAGCCTCATTCATGTTTGGTTATTTAATCTCATATGGTATGTCTTGTAATGGTTCATCAAGTTTGATTTTAAGACAGGTTAAAGGTCAAAAAAGGTGATTTCAATCTTGATTGAGGTATCAATATCTGTATATACGTTTAAAATTTAATTATATTGAAAGAATGGAAATATAGTTCAAAATTTCAAGTACTTCAAACTTATTTTCATGGATTTATTTCTTCAATTCAAAAACACATTTAATTTACTCGTAAACAATAGTGTTAAATAGTTCACATATTGTGAGAGACAATATTTTGATAAAAGATTTGAATGGTTATGGCAACTGAAGCTGAAATAATTGTATAACCCGATAGATTTTAAGTCTGTCATTATGTACACAAGGCATGTTATAGACTTTTAAGTCAATAAAATCAAAATACAGTGGGAGACATATCAAATATAGGCAGACACTGATAAGACTTGTAGAGAAAGGTAAGACTAACTTCAATAAAATTCCATAGTTATTTGAAATTTCAAGCATCATGATCATCATTGGCAGATACAAAGAGAGGGGTTCCTATGGTTGACCTGTACATAAGGGACCCTTTTTTGAGGAATTTAACTGTTTTTTAATTTCATTTAGAGTTTAGGCAATAGCCTGGAACCCCCCTTTTTGGGGCCATAGCCAGGAGCCCCTCTATTGGAGCATATAGGATGTAATCCCTGCTTTTGCACCACAGCTTGAAACCCCCTTTTTCCTGCCCCTAATCCTGAATCCCCTTGTCGTCTGTCTTAGTCCTTAATTTTTAGATGATGCATAATTTGTCATTTAATTGCAAAGAAATTATAAGCATGATTGATTTGAAATAAATCAATACCCAGTATGATATTTATACCAAAGCAGAGTAAAGGGGGGTTATCATGTTTTACCTTTGTCTGTCATTCCGTTATCCAGTCTGTCAGTCATTTTCTCAGCAATTCATATAATGGCACAGCTTTGTATGGTTGGCTTTTGTTACTTCAGAGTAATTTATGTTAAAAATTTTGTCCAGGATTTCTCAGCATGTGTGATAATGTATTAGGTGGGACACTTGAGTAAGGTGAGTTGCACTGTGCCATCCCATAAAAGGTCAGTCTTATTTCTATTTCCTGTTTGCCATTACCTCATTTGATAGTCTTAATACAATTTATGTAAAAATTTTGTGAAGACTTCTTGGCTTGTGTGTGTATTGTAGTATTGATTGAGTATTTAGCTTTAGTATGGAAGGTTGTGTCTCCTCTCTCAAGCTCTTTCTCTCTCCTACTTTCTTTCAGTGTAATTGAAAATCTAGTCGGGACATTCATGCTCTAAGGACTCCTTTCATTTTGTTTGAATTTTACATTAGAATGAAACAACCAGAATGTATCAATGGATCTTTGATGGTAAATCTAAGAGTATGCTGTTACAAATATCCATTTTCTGGCTTCCCTGAAAAGCCAGTTTGCAACAGTAAAACTACAATTTCCTAATTAAGCAGACTTTTTCATATAGTCCCAGTAAGGTTGCAAACCCATTCCAAATAATAACCTACTCTGAAATCATAATGTCAATACATTTTGTGTAAATGTCTACAATGTATAAGTACAGTGGAACCTGTCTAATCCGACACACTGTGGGACCATAAAAATGTGTCGGATTACACAGGATGTCGGAATACTCAGGTTTAAAAAGCATTTAATAGCTATCTTTGGGACCAAAAAATTTTATTCCACTATATATTTATAACTTAACAAATAACGGATTTTCATTGGCCAAGACCGTCACACGTGACTTTGAACAAAACATCATGTCTCCCACTGAACGTCTTGTCCAAATATCATATTCCCCTCATTCGAAATTCTCTAGATTTTACAAGGGTTATCGTATAAAATATTAGTGAGTGAATCTAAACAATAGTAAAGGGGTGTTCTGAGTTAATGAACAGCTCAATGTCGCCTAGCCAGGACAAGGTCTCAATAGAACATTTTCAGTTAGTTCATTTGTGTTGTCTTGTCAATTTCAAAAATCAATAAAACAAATTTATTTCAGCAACGGCAACGGCTATCTATAGTGTACTTTTAAATTACTCCATTAGATTTTCACCGATGGATGCAGCAGCCTACGATTTCAGGGGGATTCAGGCAGTTTCAGGTAAAAATGATTCCATAAGAGTTTTTGCCAGTTTTTTTGTCAATTTTTGCCTGAATTATTCATCAAGATCGTGAAAAAAAATCAGGAAAGATGGAGGGAATCAGAGCCCCTTTGGATACAGCTGCCAATGATTCGTACATATTAAAATTAGTGGTGGAATAAAATATTTATTTCCCATGCACGAAGGAGATATGAAGATTTGTTTACCCTCGAGGAATCATATTTCCCTCAGGCGATGCCTTCGGGAAATATGATTCCCTCGGGTAAACAAATCTTCATATCTCCATCATGCATGGAAAATAAATGTATAATGTCGGATTTGACAGAATGTTGGAATACTCAGGTGTTGGATTAGACAGGTTTCACTGTATATAGATTAAGGAAAATTATGTTAGCCTTCCCTGTACAAATTTAGCCTGCCTTGGTCTAACAGGTAATTTCTGGTACGTACGTTTCATTTGTGTTTTATTGTATTTTCTAGTGCCAGTCATCATGTGAAACATTCACTGTTGTTACCAAAGTCAAAGAAGAATGTCAGCTGTTTCACGGACAAATTTTAACAGAATTCGAAAGAGTAATATCTATCAATGGCCAAGACATCAGAAACTATGTTGAAGACTGTGTTTTGTATCTCTTACAAGCAAAAGAAGCCGTCATAGAATTAGAGGTCTGTCGTATTGACTTAAAACGAGACCGTGATTCATCGGGATCAGAGAACAGTGAAATGTCTGGGAGACCACCATTAATGAAAATTAAACCAGTAAAATCTTCCGATCGGAGTGAATCAGACTTTTTGCTATCGCCAGTTTCACCAGATTCTGGAACATCAGTTACAGAACCAAGCTTCTCTCGACAAGTTTCAGAAGAGGAGAGAAATATTTCTGTACCTGTTCTAAATTCGCCAAATGAAATTATTACAAGTACTGAGCATTATCCCTCCGTGGATTTACAGCGGAGGCCAAAACGCAGCACAGAGGCTGGAAAATTATCACCTGGTACTTCAGAGACATTTATTAAATATCCTCACTGTGTAAAATGGTCATCAACTAAAACCATAACTCTCAATAGAGGAAGTAAACAGAATTTTGGATTTAAATTCAAGATAAAGAAGTGTGTTTATGTATGTATTTATAAAAAGTTATAATTTGTAAATTTTTGACAGGTTCATTCATATTTTAGTGCAATCCAATCTGATTAAGTGGCAAATTTGAATCAACAATGACCTAATTTATGATCACTTCAAATTTTATATTCTTATTTGGTGTAAATAGCAAAATATAACACAAGAAAAGTGTTTGTCCTTTAGGGTGATTGGTGATTTCTTACTACATGTAGTATCAAGAGTGTTTATACCTTGCCACATGAACTGGAAAGCCTTCTTTCATATACATGTATACATCCATCTGTGTGTCTTTGTCTGTCTGTATGTCTACAAAAGGTTTCAGACTGATAAATTATGACATAAAAACATACTGTCTTCTTAATTCAGGCCAAGTTAATTTTTGGGTCAGTGCATGTGGGTCAAGTGGTTCTGCAGTTATGTCCCTGCAAACTTGGTGAATTTTGGAATTTCTGGCTTAACATGCTTAAAATAACGTCATGTTAAAGATTGGTATGCAAGTTGCTTATCTCATTATAAACTCGGTCCCTGTTTTATTTGGATTCTGAGGATATAGTGTGTTTTGAAGTTACCCCTTTGAAACTCCCTCCCCCCCCAAAAAAAAATATGTTCGAGTATCATTTAATGGAACATTACCTGATTACTTTTTGTTCCATATTTTTTTTGGTAATTTTTCTCCTTGTTCCCCTCTGCCAAAAAATGTGGACTACAAATGTGCGATTAAAGTTAATATTGATCACCATGTTTATGATACAAAAGTATTACCAAGGATGTTGAATCAGCAAAGTAAACATTTTACATGTATCTGCCCTAAAATAAAGTGATATATTACTCATTAGGCCGTCCTAACTAAATTCTACATTTAACATCAACAGCCTGTGTAGGTTTTTGAAAATTCTTGAAAACAAAATACAAAAATTTTGAAATATTGACAAATTTTCTGGTTGAAGTCACTATCCTTCACTAATTGAGCAGTCTGGTATGGCACCAATGAAAGACTTGCACTGAAAGTTTTTATGTCAGTCAAGAATTTAATATAAAAGTGTGAAATCTGTACTAAAGCATATATTATACCCCCACTGAACAAGTGGGTGGTACATGTATATTGGAATACCCTTGTCCGTGCGTCCATCCGTCATTGTGTCTATCCGTCATTCCATCCAATATTTTTCTTCAACAAATTCCCAGCTCTACTTGAAGGTATTCCTTTGAAATTTGGTATATTGCTTTGTTTTAATGAGTTTTGTGCTGTAAGCTATTTTGAGTGCTCTTGTATATCAACTTCCTGTTTGACTTGACTTCAAATTTTTACTGTATCGGTACTAATAGTGAAATTTTTCTCACAAATTCTCCACTCTCCTTGAACAGATTCATATGAAATTTGGCATGCTGCTTTGTTGCAATGAGTTGTGTGTTGTTAACAGTTTTGAGTGCTCCCTGATATTAACTTCCTGTTTGAATATTTACTGTCATGGTCAAAGGAGTGAAATTTTCATCACAAAATTCTCCGCTCTCCTGACAGAGATTCATTTGAAATTTGGTATGCTGCTTTGTTGCACTGAGTTGTGCATTGTAAGTAATTTTTAATGCTCTCTGGTGTCAACTTTCTGTTTGACCAGACTTTGAATTTTTTCCGTATTGGTCATTGTCATGATAATTAATAGTTTAAAAAATTTAAGTCATTGTCTCGCCCGCGACGCGAAAGCCAGACATATGCGTGCAGAGAATGACGACGGCGTTAACTTTTACTAAATACAGGATATTTGGCCCAGTGGTAGTACTAATCAAGTGCTACCTGATGGACATAACGTCATGTGACCTTGACCTCAATTTCAGGGTCTAGTGGCCACGTTAAGTTTTTCTGCTTAAGTCCATTTCTCAATAACTAGAAGTGGTAGGTTGATAATATTTGGTATGTAAGTTGGTCTTGGGTAGTATATGTCAGTTTGGCAGGTGACTTTTGTCCTTGACCTCAATTTCACAGTCTAGTGGCCACGTTAAGTTTTTCTGCTTAAGTCCATTTCTCAATAACTAGAAGTGGTAGGTTGATAATATTTGGTATGTAGGTTGATCTTGGGTAGTTCATGTCAGTCCGGCAGTTGACTTTTGTCCTTGACCTCAATTTCACAGTCTAGTGAGCATGTTCAGTTTTCTGATTAGTTCACTTAGATTTCACATGAATTTAGAGGCCAGCAGGGACGGGCGAGACATCTTTAGGGTCTTCACTTGTTTTGTAATAAAGCTTAGTATAGTCATTTCATATTGTGGCATTTATTTTCAGACGTGTGACTTACTACATTATGTTTATTTCTTGAGGATTATATCATTGTGGCCATACTTGTATTGTTTCTGCACTTTTACTGTGCCCATGCCTGTATTGCGTCTGCTTGCACTTGATTTTGCACAAACCATATTGATTCAGGGTAACAAGTGGGGGTATAAATAGTTGCCATTTGGTGACAGCTCTTGTTTGCATTAAAATTTGTAAGTTTTATAACTCATTTCCACCTTAGTAGGTTTCGAGGTCTTACATTGACATTAAACATAGAATTAATTTAGGAAGGCCTTAGGTACTTAATAAGGTGTGAGAAATTTTACAGAACTTTGTTCATTTTACACTTGATATAATTATACTAGCTTCCTCGTGAAAAATAATATTTTACAAAAAAAAATTCGGTGAAATAATCTACAATTGAATTGATGGTATTTTTAATAACTGGATAACAATGAGTATATTTTGCCGCAATAATAACACTTTATTTATAGAATCAATTTACAAGGGGATCTGGAAGGGGATCCTTCTTTCACATAATGTATATAATATACATTTTGTACATGCTGTATATTGTTTATATTCTACCCATCTGCCAGTAGCCCAGTGTACAAAGAACTGTAAAATATCTGTTTCAAACTTAACATTTAAGGAGGCACACTCGTCACATTTTAAATTTGTGTCAGATTTGGGAACTCCTCTTGTTTTGTCCAGTTCAATGGCTTAAAGAATTTTGCACACAGACCCACGCTTTTTATTTCATGAATATGTCCTATAGGCCAAATTAAGACTCCTGACAAGTTTTCATAAAATTCTTGATATAACTTCTTAGCTTTTAGACAATATAATCCTAAGGTTAAATTAAGGGAAAATCCAGAGAAATCCATTTCCGGCCAAATTTTTTAATGACTTATATCTCAGTAAAAAGCACACGGACCTATCTATTTCTTTTTACCATTTCATTTACTCTACAATGCTTAGTAAATTGAAATAGGTTTCATGAAATCCTTGATATAAACAACATCAGGAGTGAGCCTCCTTAACATGTTAAATAAAAGCAATGTGATCCTGTTGAGAAATGTTGGCTTAATCATGTGCTCCTTGATTGTTTTGCTTATTTCCATTTAATATTCTACATGATCTTATGTTAAATAGAACATATATTATTGTGGGTCTCGATGGGGTATAAGCGGGAAGCGGGATTGGCCTTTTACAGCTAGCGTGAAACAGGATCGTGTAAAAAAAAGTGAATGTGAAAACGGGAAAGGATGTCCAGCGTGAAGCGGGAACTGCTGAAAATTGAGTCCGTGAAACGGGAAAAGTTGACCTCTTTAAGAGTCTTTGTAAATTGTTTCCCGCTCAGGAAATGGGAATTTGCAGAAAAATTGCCGGGATTTTTGGGAAAGGGTGCCCCCATCGAGACCTCCATTATTATATAACTGATATGTAAAACGAGGTGAAATCAGTAAGTTCATATCAGTGGCCTTTGCATCTTTTCTTATATATTTCCAATAAATTCAATCTTATGATCATGATGATAAATTATTTTCACATAGCACTGAAAATCATGACTTTTATAGGATGTTAAAGTTTCTGTCAAAATTCAAAGTGGAACAAACAGAAAAGTTTTGGAAAATTCAAATTTATGAACAAAATGAAAGCTTTAATTTATATCTATATCTTTGGAGTTGTTTGATTTCATTGATCAATTTCAACAAGTAAATGTACATTTTTTACTATAAACAAACAGATATTTTAATTAAATCCAGAAATCAAAGAGAAACTCTTGACATGTTACTAAGAGGAAGTAACCTAGATATTAACTCGAGATGTCCCTGATCATTTAAATGTTTTAAAGGTACTATTGACAAGTAATCCAATTGCTTTCAGGTGAAAAGTTTAAGCTAAATTTGCTATTTTTCATTTTGAGCTGTATTTTTTGTTCGTCTTTTTCCAACACAACAAGTGACCAATTTATATTTTTATAAATATATTTTCAATTATTGAGAACAAGAATTCTTAATTAATTTAAACCATACTATGCATTTGTTTCTCATTTTCTCTAATTTCTAGCAAATTTAACCAATGCCTGACCGGTGTGATAAAAATATTTCTCGTATCTAGTGAGAGAACAACTCGCGTGAAATTTCCCGCCAAATCTATTCGGAACATAATCCTCGGTGTTTTACATTATGTCATTAGAGAAACATTTTCTACAACTTAAACACGTTAATTATTAAATTNGTGAATCTGCCTTAGGGCATTCTATTGTCAATCGACTCTTGATTAAATTACCTATGGAAAAAATTTCCTTCCTTGGTCAAGAATTTTGTTGCAACTTACTCTTTTGTCATTTAATGATTGCTAATATGTCATTAGAGAAACATTTTCTACAACTTAAACACGTTAATTATGAAATTTCTCACATCTTATTAAATAAATTTTCAAATGTATAAAAACTCGGCAAGCCTCGTTTTCAAACATTTGCAAAATTTATTTAACTCGATGTGAGAAATTTCATAATCAACTTTAAAAAACTATATGTTTCTAACAGCAAACATTGCAATGGACAAGCCTCGTTCGTCATCATGAAGCGAACAATAATTGGAGAAACAAATTTGTTGTTTCCTTAAAAATAGTGACCCAAGTTAACCTTTTTAAATTGAAGTAGTATTTGTTAACAAGCCGAAATGATGGGCATAAAATGCATACAGTGTTGTTAATAGTAAAACAATAGGGTTAGAAACAAATGCATCACATAATGAAACAAATGACTAAGGAATACTCAAAGATTCCTCTCAACCATCGTTTGTACAAAGGTGGGCATCATTTGCATCATTTGTGATGGAAACACACAGGCTTATATGACAATGCGCATACTACGTTAATTTTAAGTGTTGAATGTCAAAAAGAAAAACATATTTATGTGAACTCGAGCATTAAAAAAAGTGTTTCTGTTGTTTATTACAGAGACAAGATGATTGGTATACATTGGTTGTAGAGGTAAAGAAGGACTTTCCTGCGGAAGGAAAACTCATGATAGGGGATTACATCAGATCTATAAATGGACAGGCATTGGCTACTCCTCATGAGGTATTCTTCGTAATAAAACTAATTATATCTTGTTTCTTCTGATGAAGAAGTTAGAGGGAGTTCAAAATTTAATTGTGACAACAGCAATTGAAAACTAGATGTTGTCGGAAACGACAGCTATCCCCGCACTCCCTGTTTGACACAGCAAACAGTTGTTTTACACCCTTGGCATATTTTTTTCACTTTATTTTAAATCTACCAATTTTTAGTCATTATTGTTACTAAAAGAATTCTAGGATATATGGTTGCTAAGTAGAATTCCAAAAATAAGTGGTCTTTGAGATTTTCAGGAAATTTACCANTACAAAAATTGAAATCCACAGACTTAATTGGCAAAAATGAGAAAATAGAAGAACAAACACATTAGACTGGACATCATCAAAAAAATTAGAATAACAAAAATATAGCACTCAAAACTCAAGAAGTAACAGTATGAAAGCAGTATAACACGAAATGACATTTGATACTTCCAAAGGGTAAGCATGTCCTGCTTTTTAGCTCACCTGGCTATGCCAGGGTGAGCTTTTGCAATCACTTTGTGTCCGTCGTCATTCCAAGATCTTCTCCTCTGAAACCACTGGGCCAATTGAAACCAAACTTGGCCACAATAGTCCTTGGGTGGTCCCCTTTAAAAATTATGTCGCTCAGATCTGTACGTCATCCAAGATGGCCGCCAGCTGGGACCAAAATTTAACATTGGACCCTATGGAAAAAACGTTTCAAATTCTTTTTCTCTGAAACTACTGGGCCAATTGGAACCAAACTTTGTCACAATAGTCCTTGGGTGGTCCCTTACAAAAAAGGTGTTTTTTAGGTCCGCCTGATTTCCAAGATGGCCGCCAGTGGGAAACATAGTTTTAACATTTGACCCTATGGGAAAACACTTTAAAAGATCTTCTTCTCTGAAACTACTGAGCAAATTGGAACCAGACTTGGCCACAATAGTCCTTGGGTGGTCCCTTACAAAAAAGGTGTTTTTTAGGTCCGCCCGATTTCCAAGATGGCTGCCAGCGGGAAACATAGTTTTAACATTGGACCCTATGGGAAAACATTTTCAAAGATCTTCTTCTCTGAAACTACTGAGCCAATTGATACCAAACTTGGCCACAATAGTCTTTGGGTGGTTCCTTACAAAAAGGTGTATTTCAGAATTGCGCTACATTCAACATGGCTGCCAGCGGGGGATATAAGTTTAACATTGGACCCTATGGGAAAACACATTCAAAGATCTTCTCCTCTGAAACTACTGGGCCAATTGGAACAAAACTTGACCACAATAGTCCTGTGGTGGTCCTTTGCAAAAAATGTGTTTTTCAGGTCAACGTGATATTCAAGATGGCCGCCAGGGGGAAACATAGTTTTGACATTGGACCCTATGGGAAAACACCTTCAAAGATCTTCTTCTCTGAAACTACCGAGCCAATTAATGGAACCATACTTGGCCACAATAGTCCTTAGGTGGTCCCTTGCAAAAAAGGTGTTTTTCAGGATCACACTATATCCAACATGGCCGCCAGTGGGGGACATAGTTTTAAAATTGGACCCTATGGGAAAACACATTCAAAGATCTTCTCCTCTGAATGTACTGAGCCAATTGGAACAAAACTTGGACGCAACAGTCATTGAGTGGTCCCTGGCAAAAAGATGTTTTTTCAGGTCAGCGCGATATCCAACATGGCAGCCAGCGGGGAACTTAGTGTTTCCCATGGGGTCCAATGTTAAACTAACAGAGGTCTTCTCCCCTTTAACTAATTAGGGATATTGGATTTATAGTTTAATTATATATAAGGGCTCTTTAACATAAAATGTCTATGTTAATCAAGGGCCAGGTGAGCGATACAGGCTCTTGAGAGCCTCTTGTTTAAGGGAGTATGAGTGTCAGAAATTTTGGAATTAGAATTAAAATTCTGACATTTTTTAAGAGCACTGCTAATGGAACAACTTGAGCAAAAAATTTTGAAAATCAATGCAGGAATTTTTGAGATATGAGATGTCAAAATTTTGGCGGGAAACAGTTCTCTCTAGAGTTTTCCTTTAATTTGCATAAGATGTTTATAGGCCTTTAAATATGTGAAATTATAATTGGAAGCTGATTGAATTTTATGCACTGTATATTTAATACATTTTAAAGTGACCTATGACCAAGAAAATATGATCCAAGTGCAAAAAATTTTAACACTGTTTGAATGGATAAAAGCCGAGGATATGGAATGCCACTGAAATCTGACATTCATACTCCCTTAAAAATTGTATCTAGCAGGGTCAATCATAATTGCTTTCCAAATTACTGTCTAGGAAAGAGTACTTTTTTTATTTATTCAGAGCTGCCAACCATCTTGACCATTGCTATTTAGGTATAAGGTTTCCAAATTTTCCTTGGAAATGCACCTTACAATTTTGTCTGAAAAAATTGAGATAACAGATTTTTGACAAATTGAAAATATCTGGATTATTTCATTGCTATGATGGTGTGATGAAAAAGAAGATATTGTAAACATTTTGGCAAAGGAAGGTGTTTTTACTGTCTTCTTCATCTTGAAGTCACCTTGAGGACTTCAACGATTAGTACTGTGAAAATGCTATTTTAAAACCACAAAATTAAGTTCTCAACAAAATGCAGTTTTCCCTTAGAGTTTTAGTCCATTTTGAATGAAAATGTCAAAATTAAGAATTAAAATATGCCTGCTAGTGGTTTGTTGAAGATTTACATAAGGATTCCAAATATTTTAACCAGAGGGTATAGAAGAATGAATGGAGGGGTAAAAAACTTTCAAAATAATGTACAACCACAGGTAAATCAGTAAAAAAATATGGGCAACATTCAATCGATTCTAATATGACATTTAGTGATAGACAGGTAGACCTATAGAGTACAGTGTAGGAACAACCGCAACATAGGTTTTAGTTACTAACATTCAGACTGTTGTGATGTCACTCATGACATTGTTTCCATTGTTGCTATATTCGAAATTTTTGTTATGGGAACATATTTCATAAAGAAATAAAAGGGGGAGTGTTACAATATTATAGGAAATATCCTGCCATCAGAAAGGATTTTTAAATAGGTCGCCAACATGTTCATGTACCATGTACACGTAAGTCAGGATGTATCTAATGCGCTGCAGTCAAGTACTGGTTCCTGTTGGTTAATAGTTCTAGTAAATGACTTCCGAAATCAATAAATTCATTCAAATTGTCTTGAAGATTTACTATTACCAATCTTAAATTATTGATAAAATATTTATAGTGTCTCCGTTAATTCATGAATCCCAATTAATACATTGACTGAGTTTGATCATTTTCCCATAAGCATAATGTGCAACATCTGGCTAGATATAAATGCTAAGGTGATATTTTGTCACCCTGTTTGTCTAGATCTTGATTGATTCCTTTATTATGAATTCCTCTGTAAGTATTTTCTTCTCTGAAACCATCAAATTATTTTTCACCAAACTTGTATGTAGATTCAAGTTTTGATTTTTATGTTTACCACCTAACCAAAATAGCTGCTGTAATTATAAGTAGAACATCATTTCTTGATTATAAATTCAAAACTGTCTCAGATATCCAGAATCTGACAAGAATAAACTTGAAAAAAAAGTATTCATGTTATTCTTTATGTTAAATATTATTCTCTTTCAAGTAAAATGCAGTTGGCTTGGATTCTATTTCATGAGTTAAAAGAAAACAAAATTGATTCCGAAGCAAAAGTTTTTGCATCTACATGTATAATGTGGCCTGCGTGTCTATTTCAATTTGAAACCTTAAGATACATAAATTGTACTTGGAAGTTCCATTTATTTACAAAAAAATGTGATGTGTTTGAAGCAAATTTGAAGGTCATAATCTGTAAATGTAAAGTTTTATTGGAACTTTTTTCGAATATTTTACATGTATCATGAATGCATAGTGCCACATAACAGTCTGACAGTACTTAACAGACCCTTTATACAGTTGAACTTCAATTGCTCGAACTACAATAACTCAAACACCATGGATGTCTCATACCCCTTTTCTGGACTCTTTGATCGAATTTAAACACAGTTTGTCCCTTAAAGCTCAAATACCCCTCTAGCTCAAACTCTTTGATCGAATTCAAACACAGTTTGTCCCTTAAAGCTCAAATACCCCTCTAGCTCAAACTCTTTGATCGAATTTAAACACAGTTTGTCCCTTAAAGCTCAAATACCCCTCTAGCTCAAACTCTTTGATCGAATTTAAACACAGTTTGTCCCTTAAAGCTCA
>MJUU01017960.1:139804-151367 GCA_002080025.1 Modiolus philippinarum
ACTCTTTGATCGAATTTAAACACAGTTTGTCCCTTAAAGCTCAAATACCCCTCTAGCTCAAACTCTTTGATCGAATTTAAACACAGTTTGTCCCTTAAAGCTGAAATACCCCTCTAGCTCAAACTCTTTGATCGAATTTAAACACAGTTTGTCCCTTAAAGCTCAAATACCCCTCTAGCTCAAACTCTTTGATCAAATTCAAACACAGTTTGTCCCTTAAAGCTCAAATACCCCTCTAGCTCAAACTGTTTTCATTGGTCACTTTGGTGTTCAAGCCAATGTAGTTCGACTGCACATTTGAACTTGGATGGCAGCCGATGGCTCCATCCAAACACCACTGATGTCTCTAACCCATTTTCTGGACTCTTTGATAGAGTTTAAGGTAGATAGACACTAATATTCATATTCATGAGATTTTGTTGTAAGTCGGCACAATCGAAAAACCAATCCTATTTACCCGAAATCTGTAATAAAAATTATGGGTCACCATGCTTCATATCCATGAGATTTTGTTGTAAGTCGGCACAATCGAAAAACCAATCCTATTTACCCGAAATCTGTAATAAAAATTATGGGTCACCATGCTTCATATCCATGAAATTTTGTTGTAAGTCGGCACAATCGAAAAACCAATCCTATTTACCCGAAATCTGTAATAAAAATTATGGGTCACCATGCTTGCTTTTTCTAGAATTGGGTTCAAAGTTGGCTCACTTTTAGCCATTTTTGACGTAAATTTACATAGAATGCACAGGGAAAATATGGAAAGGTAATTTTTAGCTCAGTAGAAAAGAACTTTTCATCCATGAGAATTTGATGTATTTTTGTGAACAGATAGTTTATGATGTAATTTATTGGTTACAATAGAAAAATGTATATGTCACCACGCTTTTAACGGAGATAATTTACAAAGTTTCCGGATTAAACATTATTTTCGAGAAAAGGGAGTTAATTCGTGGTAAAGTAAACGAAATATGACGTTTCACATTTGTCATTCAATTGTGACGTCACAAAAGAAAAGCCGTCAAATTACTGTTCCGGCCCGAAAATCAAACCTACCCTGTATCTGACTCTTTATTTTCCTAATGCGCGATTAAATTGCGCAGCGCAACAGTGTCTATCTACCTTAAATACGGTACAACATCAATAGCTGGGATATTCCTCTTGCTTGGACTGTATCATAATATATGATATATATTTTTTTAGGCATTTAAAATGATGGAGAGTTTGGAAAACTTTGTTACTGCAAGGATAGTACTACAGCGACCAGAAGGCCTGATTCCGAACTTCAAAGGAAAGATATCATCACCACAAAAAGAATCTAGTGTTCCGTCTAAAGTACCATCAATACCTCCAACTATTTGTGAACCAGTCGATAGAAAACCTAAAAGACAAAACAGTTCAACATCATCGGGTTCAGGCAAATTGTTTCAAAATGAACAAAGCTTAGTTCATCCAACAAAACCAGAACTAGGGCGAAGTCCATCAAAATGCAAGCAACCAGATAATAATACACTGGTTTCTGGTCTGTTTAATGTTGTGCGACCTGGTTCAAGTTGCTCAAACTCAAATGAGTCTTATATGAATTTCTTTACAGATCAAAAACTTGTTGATAATTCGGAAGTTCATTTAATTGTACAAGAGCCACCTTTATTTAATAATAACAATCAGGCATTATCTGAACTACACACCAATCGAACAGTTAAACTGCCGAAAATCAGGATATTCATTTGTGGTAATGAGGCTCAAACATTAGCAAAATTATTAATTCCTTCCTCTTTTCTGAAGACAGATAGTAATTGTGCTCAAAATTTGTATGAGAGTGTTAAATGTACAATGGACATGAGTAAAGCTGGAGATGTTAGTTTCATGCCTTGGTCGTCATATGAAAATCTTATCCAATCAGAGGAGACGACAAGGTTTGTATATTTCTTTAAATTTTGTTTGCATACTTTAATTTACGCCCTTACAATGGTTATCCATTTCCTTACAATACAAAAAATACCGAAGTTGCATGAAAAACAGTAAATTTCATTATGCTGTACATGTGTTTCAAAGAGTAACCTCTCATCAACAATCAAAAATAAAATAATTTGGAAAGCCATTATCCAAACGTAGTCCACAAAGAAGTACTCAATTCCAAAAATATCTAAATACAGTGAAACCTGTCTAAACTGAACCACTCTGGGACTGAAGATTTTGTTTGGTTTAGACAGGTGTCTGGTTTACACAGGTTCAACATATAAAGAAATTGATAGAAAGGGTCTTCACATTGTGTTTGGTTTAGACAGGTTTTTGGTTTAGTCAGGGTTCGGTTTAGACAGGTTTCACTGTAGAAAGCTAAATCCAGTACCAAGGACATCTACCGAGTGCCATACACGGAATGAAGCCTCAGTATTTTTAAGTGGTTTGAATTTTGATAAAAACAGTAAATTTCTATAACACGCAAGGTAAAATTTTCCTGTCAGGCAAGTCTGACTATTGGGCTGGTGAATACCCTCGGGGACCTCTGGTCCACCAGCAGTGGCATCGGCCCAAGGTTCAAAATAAAAAAAGTTGCATAAAAACAGTAAATTTCGTTATGCTGTACACATGTTTCAAGGAGTAACCTGTCACCAGCAGCATTAAAATCAAATAATTTGGAAAGCCATTATCCAAAAGTAGTCCACAAAGAAGTACTCATTTCCAAAAATATCGAAATAGGCAGCCAAATCCAGAACCAAGGACATCTACCAAGTGCCATACACAGAATGAAGCCTCAGTGTTTTTTAAGTGGTTTGAATTTTGATAAAAACAGTAAATTTCTATAGCACCCAAGGTAAAATTTTCCTGTCAGACAAGTCTGACTTGGGCTGGTGAATACCCTCGGGGACCTCTGGTCCACCAGCAGTGGCATCGGCCCAAGGTTAAAAAATTTTTTAAAATACCGAAGTTGCATAAATAACAGTAAAAAAAAATTCTTTTATGCTGTACACGTGTTTCAAGGAGTAACCTCTCATCAGCAGCATTAAAATCAAATAATTTGGAAAGCCATTATCCAAAAGTAGTCCACAAAGAAGTACTCAATTTGGTCAATTTGGGGTACTTCCAGAAAATATCAGTTCTGTCTGTAATTTCATTGCTGTTCCCTATATTATAGTTGAAATTGGCACTTCCTAGCTTTACAACTAAGAAAAGAGTATTCTTGGTATATGTAATGTGTGACTATATAATGTGCCCTTCACAGTAAGGTCTAGTTTATGACAATAAAAAGTTCCTTACTATTTTCAGTCTCAAATTACAATTTTTGGTCCAGCAATTCACTATTTTTGACACAGGGGGTAAGCAAGTTTGTAATAATCTATTAAATCTTTGATATTTGAAAATGACATACTAATATTTATACTATAACTANTGTACTTGTCAACATTTATCTACTTGTGTATACGAAGTAATTATCTCTAAGTGCAGTTAATTATTTTGGAAAAGCTTGCTTTTCATATTTCAAATAGTCGGAATATCGAGATGATATTTTTAAAAAAATGTTATATATGTGTATGGCAGAAAATAACTTATAAATTGGTATGAACATCGTGAATTATATGTGACTCTCAGAACTCAAAGTTGTTAAAAGATCATAAAATAATTTGTTACTTATTAAATAATTTGCACGAATATCAGCCTTAAAATTGCGTAATTTGGTTTTGTTAGGTCAAGGTTAATCTTAGTGAGTGACGACCTATAAATAGCACGCTATTAATAACTTTGAATTAAAAAAAAATCACACGAAAAATAGCTTCAGAGAAAATAAATATTCACATATCCTTGCAGTGAATATTTCATCGAATATTCAGTTCCAAGAATTACTTAACATTCCATTAAGGCTGCCTTTCATAAAAGCATAAGTTTGTTATTTTTTACACGATGTCACGCTCAACAGATGGTGAACTTTTCTCATTTATTATGCTAACATCTTCATAAAAGTGTTTTATCCGAAAGAAGCTTCCAAAAGTATAAAAGTTCCTTTGAAATGCCTTGGCGAATTTTGGAAGAGACCACGTCTTTGGCTTCTATTTTTGTCACAAACAATATGTGCGAGCCTATTTTTAAGGGGAATCCGCTAAAATGTATTTTGATTGGTCATAAAAATAGAAATTCCATGCTTCAATTTCGTGCAACACGAACATTCAAGCATCTTAGTATGAGAATCTACGGAGGCTTACGTTTTGAAATTAGACGTGTTTTAACCACTTTTCTCTGTCTAATGGAAATTGAGGAGATATATTTACATAGGTATATGTTTCGTTGAAGCCATCCAATTGTCTTTTTTTATTCATGGCATTTATTAATACGATCGGAAATACGATTTTGATAGGGAAGTCACATGAAACTCGGTTGTCATTGAGTTTATTTTTTCCTCTTGATATTAGCCTAAAACTTTTGAAGAGACAATTAGGACACTAAAACTTAGACAATTCTGGTGGAAGTCCAACTTTCACCGGCATTTATCAGTTGACCCAACATCAAAGAAAATTACTGACGATTTTTTGGGTGAAATTTTTCCGACAATTTTGCTGGACAAACACCGACAAAACCTGTGAATTCCGGGGTGACAAGGGTGAAAATTGTCGGACCAGAGTGATTTTTAACTGAATGCCTCTGTTTGTACTGTATATGGAGATGTGCATGAAGGAATATAACTATTGTCCAAAACCAGGAAGGGGAGATAATTCGACTTTGACTTTTCGTTGATTCCCTATATATGGGTTACCTCGTAAGCACAACTCCTCTTAAACCACTGAAAGGATTTTGATGAAACTTTACACAAAGGAAGGACACTATATGGAGATGTGCATGAAGGAATATAATTATTGTCCAATACCAGGAAGGGAAGATAATTGGACTTTGACTTTTCATCGATTCCCCATGTATGGGTTACCTCGTAAGCGCAACTCCTCTTAAACCACTTGAAGGAATTTAATGAAACGTTACACAAAGTAAGAACACTATATGGAGATATGCATAAAGGAATATAATTATTGTCCGAAACCAGGAAGGGGAGATAATTTGACTTTGACTTTTCATTGATTCCCTGTGTATGGGTTACCTTGTAAGCGCAACTCCTCTTAAACCACTCGAAGGATTTTGATGAAACTTTACACAAAGGATTTAGGACACTATATGGAGATGTGCATAAAGGAATATAATTATTGTCTGAAACCAGGAAGGGGAGATAATCCAACTGACTTTTCGTTGATTCCCCATGTATGGGTTACCTTGTAAGCGCAACTCAATGAAACTTTACACAAAGTTAGAACACTATATGGAGATGTGCATGAAGAAATATAATTATTGTCAGAAACCAGGAAGGGGAGATAATTCGACTTTGAGTTTTCATTGATTCCCTATATATGTGTTACCTCGTACGCACAACTCCTCTTAATCCACCTCAAGGATTTTGATGAAACTTTAGACAAAGGAAGAACACTATATGTAGATGTATCAAATAGGCTGAAAAAAGGGGGAATTTTATATTTGTCTGATTTAGACAGAGTGTTTTCATTGGAACCTTTGTGAAAATTTCTTTCTTGAAGATTATATCATTGTGTCCATACTTGTATTGTGTCCACACTTGTACTGTGTCCACACCTGTATTGTGTCCACACCAACTTAATTTTGCACTGACCATATCGATTCAGGGTTCAATGAGCGGGGGGTATTTTTGGCTGCCATACGGCGACAGCTCTTGTTTAATTTTGCAATGAATTTCATGTTTTACTCTGTATGTTTATTATTTTCAGACTGCATGCTAGCAATGATTCTTTGGCTAAAGGAGAAATGGTTTATCAAAGAGAAGATGACAATTATTTACATAGAGGAATCGTGAATACGGAAATATTTATTGTACCAGATGAAAAATTCTTTCATTATTGTTGCCAGTATCTTTTTACAAGGACAAGTTTATTTTTGTTGACGTTCAGTGGTGCCAAAGTTTTGAATTCTGCCGCAGGAGAAATCTTGCGATTGCAAAATATGATTCACAGTATTCGGTGTTGTGTTGGTTATGACTGTAACATTTTAACATACGGACTTGTTCGAAATGAGCAAGCTGAATTAGGTTCCTCAATCAAAGACGAAGTTAAAACATTGTTTTATACATCATATGGGCAGCAGATACGCAAATATAGTGTGACAATTCCTGACCTTATTTTACCATCATTAGATGAAAGTTCTAATCAGAATTCTTCAAAAATATTGAAACAAAATGTATGGAAAGCTGTTAGTGAAACCATGCAAAAACAGCATGTATCTATACTTTCTGTTGTGATGATGCATCAACTTGAGAACTTGCGTCAGGATGCAAAGCAGGTCATTTCCGAGGAAGACTTCACTAAACTTTTCAAGATGGCTGTTCCAAGTGGTGATTCCAGTTTACAACATGTGGTATGGACTCATCTGAAAGAGTTTGGTGAAATACTTTCACCAAGTATGTAATTTCGTATTTGTTATACATGTTATATGTGTACGTTATGCAGTATTCCATTTTATGACTTTAAATTGTTATATACCCCCACTTGACAAAAACAACTGATTTTTCAATGTTCATAGAATTGATAAAAGAGAATTTCATTTCAGTTAGTGGATATACATATTGAATTTATTCATTCGAGTCTGCAAATTTTGACATTTTTGGTTAAAGCTTGGTATTGACACAACGGCAAACAAATACCAAAGCAGAAAAAGGGAAAATTGTAGAATTAAGAGATAACCATACTGTATATTAGGATCTGAGAGGGTAAATCGGCGACGCATTAGTGGAGCCAGAAAACGGACGTTTGCGACGGTAAAATCTAAGATTTACCCCTGAAGATCCTAAAATACAGTTTGGTCATCTCTTTTCTAACATGTCTAATGCAAATCCGAAAAATGAACGTTTTAAATTGATTTTAAAATTACAGGAAATTTGATGTGCATGACGTTGCAATTGGTTCCGACGGTAAATCAAGGATTTTACCCCCTGTAAATTTTGATGCAATCCAGTCAAAATTAGCATTACAAACATAAGTGCATTAGGGCGTTACCATTTAAATCTACCATCCAGGGGGGGAACGCCATATATTTTAGACCCCATCACCAATAGAAAGAAATATTATTTCTACCATTAGTCAACATCAGGCTGACCTCCAGGACCAAGAGAAAAAATAAAACTGGCGTTCCTCCCGTGGGTGATAAATTTTTCTGGAATAGCCCTTAAAATAAAAAATAAAAAACACAGAAATTCAGATGTATCACAAATGGAGACAACAGGAATTAACATGAATTAGGCCATACAGAAATAATGATTAGATTCTCAGGCCATTTTTCAGAAAAAATGATGAGGCATCTTTTTACATTTCTGAAATGAGGCAGGTGATTTTTTTTCATTTTTTTAAGGCAGGTTCTCTGCCTTCTAGCTGTCGGGTAAAGCCATCTTGAAAAAAGTCTGTTTCAACCAGACTCTTACATTAAGGAGACTACTTTGTATGAAAAGAATCGGAATGATCCAGACTATCGTTAAAAACGCGTACGGCTTACCAGTTATTCATACGAAGGCACAAAAACTAATCCATTCATGTGGCGATACAGTGTCCATTTCATGATCAACTACATCGTTTTATGTGTTTATTGTATTTATTTAATATCTTTTAAGAGATACCTTGCTTTTTTAATCTCAGAGCACTAAAACTGACATTTGAAATTCACGATTCGGTTCATTCATAAAAATTTTCTGTGGCGCGCAGTTTTTATGAATGGATACATAGTAACTTCTAGTTTCGCTGTTGTAACCAGAGTTGTTAACCCTCCCGGTCTCACCGTGAGGCTACCGGTTTCGGCAGCCGGTCTCACGTCTACCGATATACCTCTGAAAGCTCCCGATATTAAAATTTTCTCTCAAAAATATTTTTCCGTTACACAGGAAGTAAATATTGGCTGTTCCTATCACACCCTGCGAGGTAAACAAAGGCTGTTCCATTCACATCCCGCCTAACGAGATTACGCGAGAACACAAATCAGCTGTGTATTAACGACAAAATGGCGTCGCCTCCGCGAAAAGGGTAGATACAATTCAAAATTCCAAAATAAATGGATAAAAGAGATGGACTTTTTGAGTGATAAATATATACACGCAGTGTTTCTGTTGTGTGGCATAACTTTTGCCTTAGTGCACGGAGGATGAAATGACGTTGTTCGTCAAGAGAAACAGAGGGACACAAACGTAGTGCTCGACTTCGGACTCAAAATGCTGAAATTCTGTTTACATTATTCACAGTAACTTCGGTGTTTTGTTATTTGTAGCTGAGCACAACCTACCATTATCAGTAGCTTGCACTGATGAGACATAAGTTGTCGAAATACCCATATGTAGATAGTAAATTTACAGTGGCTTCGTTATTGAGTTATTTAATCATATGCAAAAATAATGAAACTTAAGAACTAGATGACTTGACAGAGGAAGTGATAAAATTGGAAATATCAACATTAATTAAGCCACCGAGTGTTACACTTGTACTCGGGCTTGTTCTTTGGAATACTTACATGTACGTATACCAACAAAGAGGAGCAAGACAATGAAATGAAAATAAATAGAGTTTTAAATAAATTGCCAACATCTCATATAAAAACTGAAAAGACAACCTAAACCGGGAAGGAAAATTTCGGATTTAAAAAAAAATCAAATGTCAAGATTTCAGCAAAACAGTAATAATTACAGAACTTCTGGAATACCCAGGAACCTGCCTTAACAGCATTCCATGCTTTGATTTTATTTTAAACTTAAATAAAAAGTTAAAATTAGTTCCCAGAAGAATAGATGAGGCAGGGGCCTGAGAAGCTAATATATTTTTTTTGTATTTGGCCTTAAAGATAGTGAAATCTTTTTGACACATTAATTTGGGGATTTTTTAAATTCAGTCATTTTAATTGAAATCAATATCATTGATGGCAGATTAAATAAGCTGTATGAAAAAAAACAACAACAACAGCTTGTCATAGAAATGAAAACGTCATGACATTGCTGGAATATTTCATTGTGTTGAAATTTTTTTGATAAGGAGCACCTTAAACAGCTAAAACATCATAAGTCCAAAGTCCAGAATAACAGCAGCTAAGTGTAAACATGGTAAACAAGAGAGATAATTATTAGTAGTTTTGTTTGAAATAACAATATATTTGGATCAAAAAGTGCAGTGGCAAATAATAACTTGTAATAGCTTGCAGTACTGGAGATGTCTGGTATAACAAAAAATAAAAAATGAAATACTGTTGTATACTATGGTATTAGTCCTATAGAAAGCAATTTGCAACAAAAGTTTTACGTGTGAATAAAGTAAGCGAGAACCAAACGTCTATCTAAAACGAAAATCCAAGGACAATGGCAACATAGGAAAAACAAAGACATAACATGAGTAAAAGAAAAATGAGAAATAAAGAACCATATTCACCTGCTAAAGTGATAAATTCGGACATTCAAACTTAATTTGTTAATATTATGTCTCTTGCTCTTGCATTTTCTTGTGTTTAGATTTCTTGTTTTGGAATGTCAATCACAGGTGCTTTACATATCATTTATCCTTTAAATAAATTCCACCGGGAATGTATCTATTATGTTCGTCTTAACTGTATCCATGTCTAGGCCATTGGCTGTCATCAGTCCTCACTATATTCCAACTATCTTACATGGTGGCTTTTTCCTCTTATCCATCATGTAGGATAGTTGGGATATATAGGGAGAATTGATGAAGCCTAATGGCCTTAACTTCTAGATACAAATATGAAGAACACAATGTAGTACATCATTTAAATACAAACAAAGTTTTATGTGACACTATACTTTCAATATTATTAGCCTAAAATGATCGTATTA
This sequence comes from Modiolus philippinarum, assembly GCA_002080025.1. NCBI lineage: Eukaryota > Metazoa > Mollusca > Bivalvia > Mytilida > Modiolidae > Modiolus > Modiolus philippinarum. The sequence goes on from MJUU01017960.1 coordinate 149,688, forward strand.
CATTGTTGTATTTTTTCATTCCAGAGGCAGCACCCTTAAACCTACCTAATAATCAGCAGATGGACAAATTACTGTTCATAGATCCTGAAATCATACTACAACATGTGCAAGGATTGATTTGTATACCTCAGAGATATTCATCGAACAGTGATGTTGTGAAACACATCTGGGTGAAACTTTTAAATACTGGCAACATATCAAAAGAAGACCTTTTATTCATTATCAGTTCTCAATCAATCAATGCAGAAAGGATCTTGAGATTATTACTGTCTTTTGGCCTTATATTCAAACACATTGTTGACCAGGATGGTGCTGAACAATACTTTTTCCCATACTTTTTGTCAGACCAGGGTTCATTGGAATCACAGAAATTAGACAGTTGTGACTCTTGTTTATATTTACAATTTCTCGATCAGACACACATGTCCAGCATGCAGTTCTTGCAGTTGGCATTTTGTTTAAGCAACCAGTCGGACAGTAAAAAGATATCTCTTGTTAGTGCAACAACTTGTACAGTGCATCACCAGGGACATGAAATTACATTAATACATCATAAATTTGAAGACAGAATGCAAATAATTGTCAGCAAGTAAGTAAACAAAAAAAAACATGCTCATTCATGTCAGTTGCAAATAGTTGGTAATTCTTGCTACTTTCTAATTCTTTATTTGCAAAGTAGTAGAAAACATAATATTTAAGTTGGCTAGAAAATGCCAGACTTAATCTGTAGGACATACCTATACATGTAAAGCTACCAATGAATAAACTTCATGGCCCTTCGTATCAAGACTGGAATTTGATGTGGTTGTTCGTTATATTCTAAGTTCATAGTTTTGTTATAGGATTAAGAGATATTGTTGTCTGACTAGCATGATTAGGGCCTGTACAGTGCGCCCTCGGTATGTTTCCACCTTTTTGACCAAACAAATTTTTTTTTGCATATGTGTAGTGGTGATATATGTAGGAAATAATTTAATATAAGAGCTTTGTAATTTTTGGAAAATCAGCCTTTTAGATTTAGATTTTAATATGAGCAAAGATGTGAGCTTTCATTTGCAAAACATGCATTTCTGCAATCAAATGCGGAAATTGGATTGTAAAAAAAAGAGTTGTGCTCTGTTTTTTCCAATTTCCACTTGCACTTATTTCACCAACATTTATAGACCTTCTGCTTTCATGTACTACAAGAATCTGCATATAGTCCCATGTTGGAAGTTATCTAGGCTCTGGGGTTGTAAATTACATGTATGGCAATATAGATGTCATGAATGTGTTATGTCAGTCTATAATACTCTTTTTCTTCCTTGTTGATGATTTATATATAGACATAAGATGATTTAAAGGGTTATTATAACACTTGAAAATATCCATCTTTTAAGAGATGATTAAGATTTGTTTACACTGTATTGTTTGTAAAGTGCAAGTTTTGTACTTATTTTTTAATCATAATTTTCACATTATTTATGAGATCAGAGGATAATCAGTTGATTCACATGGGAATACATGAACTATGTAAACATTTAAGGCATATTTACATGATGTAAACACAAAAAGTGAAAAGGCATTTGTAAATGCACACTTTAAAGGCATATGTTAAAGTACATTTTCAAGGCATACTTCATTGTAAGGGTACTCGTCTTGATAAGTTGGACTTTTTTCTAGTTTGATTTTTACTGTGAG
>MJUU01017960.1:161137-175978 GCA_002080025.1 Modiolus philippinarum
GATGGACTATGGATGAGCATACAAAATAAATACATAAATTAAATACCCTCCCTCCCTCACCATTTTTTTGAAAGTCATTATCTGAGAACCAGATAATTAATTTTACATGGCCTTATTAAGAGATAAGGCATGTAAGGAGCAAACATGTTAAATACTTTGGAACATGCTTTAGGCCATGAAAAAAAAATTTATTGGTTCTCAGGCCCTCCCTCATCTAGTTGGAGGCATTAAAAAAAGCCCCTCATTTACCCTATTTTTTTGCCATTTCAATAAAATAAAAATAAAAAATTACCTCCGTCACTACATTTTTGGTGGTTTTTACAATGTAAAAAGATGCCTCATCTTATTTTTGACAAATAAAAAGATAAAAAAAATCACCTCCCTCCCTCATCTGTTTCAATGAAAATTGGCCTGAGAACCAATTAATTAATTTTGTATTGCCTTACATTTTATAATTATTTTGTTAACTTTTTATAAATAAATGTACAAGCAACTAAATGAAAAGTATTCACCCAAAATTGCAGGATGATACCATGATGACACCATTTTTGTAATAATTTTATAAAAATTATAGATTACTAATAGATATATGACAAAGGCTGTTGCTTTTAAGATGGAGATTGGAGTTCATTATTTGTGATTTCTTTTCTGAAACATTTTTAATTATTTTTAGTTAGTTTGTCACCATTATGAATTTGTTTATGTGTACATCTGATTTTGAGTTTTATGGTACATATATTGTAGGCTTGTTAGGACTATCAATAACAGATATTGGTGTGTACGAGACACGAAAAGACCCAGCAAAGGAACTACTGTTAGACCAAGACCAGACCCATAGACTTACAGTCCATGAACTTATTGAACTTCTTAGTCATCCAGACATGAAAAGAAAAGATCTGATAGAACCTTTACAAAACTGGTTAGACAGCAGGAAATAGTCCTGACAACATTTTATTTATTATCAAGTGCCCTTATGGCCATTATAGAAAATATCCTAGATTCTCATTCCAACCCATCCTGATTTTCCACCTCCCTTTTATTATTTTGATTTTTCAGCTAATTTAGGTAAATTACAGCATTTTCACAAAATTTCATGAAAAATATAAAATAAAATTTGCCCACCCGCCCCAAATATTAAAAAAAAATGAAGGATAATCTAGGAATTATTTTATTATGGCCTATTGCTCAGATCTGTGTTAAAGTGTTATTATTTCTATAAGATTTATACCAGATGGATAAAGATTCATGGATTAGTAGTGTTTCACTGCGTTATTGTGCAATCATTTTTACTTTCTGTCGATATTAGAACTTTATATATAATATATATAGGGTTATACTATTTTCTCATTACAGAGATTTACTACTCATATTTTAGTATTTCTGTCAGATTTTCAGAATTCTCTGGTTTTACCGAACCCAAGTTTATTTTCATAATTTCATTTTATACATCAGTATGGTCATTTTGACAAAATTTGATCAATTCCTATTTATTCTGATATCAAGTCAAATTTTTGATCATTTGAATCTCAAAAACGATCTCAGCAACCTAACAATTTTTCATATACTGAAAAAGTACTATTAGTCACGGAGTTCCAATTTTTGTGGTAATCTCTTTGTGTTGGGCTCTAATAAACAGACCAAATTTGATGTTTTCACAATGTCTTTCAACAACATTTGCGAAGAATATTTGGGGAAATCTTTGAATAATGTAAACAACTAAATCTCAACAATTTATTTTATGGAAACTGTCAATCTTATTTATAACGCTTGAGCAAGCAAAACAAGCAAGCTAACGAAACAATTGTATGGTATGGTTAAGGAAAATAGCTTTAATGTGCATTATAAGTTAAGTACATCAGTATGTCACTTGATATAGTAAGGGACTCTTGTACACTTTTATAGTATGTTCTGGTAAATCATTACATGGTTTTCAGAATATATTTTTATGTTCACGTAAATGCAATCAGATTATAAAATGGCAATTTTTGTGTTGATTTTTATATTTATTAACTTTTCTGTTCATTATGATTTTTTTGCAATATTCTTCTGGTTAAAAACAATTCTATGCAATATTTGACAACATTCCATGCCCTGAAAAGTTAAAATTTGTTTCATTATGGATACATGTAAATAGATAATAATCTTCAATATTTTAGTGGGTCATCCTTTTATTGCACCCTGTGATCACTAATTATTTCTTGAAATAGAAATTGAGAGACAGTTGAAATGTGTTTAAAAAACTCGATAGTTGGTCTAAAAAAAAATTTGATACAATTAATTAAACTTCCAACAATTTATGTCTCAAAAGAAAAATGGTATCATTTTAAAATCTTTAGTTTTAATCATTATTGACCTAAAGTAATAATAAAAACATCCCTAAAGACATTTTACAAAACTTAATTAAAAAATTCACCACAACTTTGTTGCTATTTGTTTTTGTTTATTAAAAGGTACACTTTTGTACATAAGGCCAATTATAATTAATTGGTAGATTTTCATCCCCGCCTGACCCTAGAAAATCAGCCCGCCCGAGATAAATTAATTTTTTTTAAAATCTGCTGCATCTAAACTCTGGTATTTCAATTCAATCCAATACAGTGCTCCCTCATTATACTGCCCCTCTTTAATGGCGGTCCCTCAACTTATCGCCAACCATTTTCAAGGTACAATTTTCAAAACTTTGCATAGTACCTATGTAATTTATTCCCTCAATATATTGCCTTCCTCACTTATTGCCAAAAATTTCTCTGGTCCTAAAGGTGGCGATATAACGAGGGTGCACTGTATAAGTTTCTGTTTACATACAAGTTGCCATTTCTGGTAGTTCACAAAACCATTTTCACACTGAGTTCAGCCATTGTTGAAGGCCAACTTAAAAGAAAAGCTAGTTTGCTTTGAATTTCAACGACTCGAAGAAAATATTTGACACCTATAAAAACCTTGTATCAGGTTTTAATAGACGACTTTCCAGTAGGTGAATTTTCCCGGAAAATTTTGACGTCCCAATATAGATTTGCCAACGTCACAATGTTTCGTGTCGCGATTTGCGCCGATTGACCTCGGCGCAATTCATTCATAAAAAGAAGTAAGAAAGTGGTCTATAATCAGAATACACCTGGGACTGAGCTACACAATAGTTTGGGAACACACTCCCAAATGGAACTGAAGGAACAACCAACAAGAGCTACAACAAAAATAAATTATAACAAAAATACAACAAAAATAAATTATAAAAAATAAATTCCACCCACCCATCCATATTTTTACACTGGGTTGGATGAAAATCTACAAATTAAGTTTAATTGGCCTAAGTGGAAACAAGGATAAAACAGTATACCCCCTCTCATACGAGTGGGGGTATAATACATGTTGTAAGTACTTATAGTTGAATATAAAGATAAGGTTGGTACTTAGATAAAATTGTATTCTATTAAGTTTCATGAAAAAGTCAAAATATAGGATGTAAATAATTTGTAAAAGAGCTGAAGTGATATTGTTTCCATAAGATGCAATAATAGACTTTATATCCACTACATATATATCTATGTGTGCAATATTTCAATGTATTTTTTTTATTTGACATGTATTTTGAGACTATCCTAGTTAGACACAAAATGCATATAAATGTGTAGAATTGATTAGAAATATTGTGTTTTTATCAAACAGATTATTTAAAATTGTGCATAGTTCAAAAGTACTTTTGAATCACTGTTAAGGCAATTGAAACATTATTTTTAAGTCATCTTCTTTTTAGCAGAGTCAAATTAAAAAATATGATAGGTAATTCAATATATGTAACATCAACTTTGTATATATTCTGTATTACCTTGGTGGTTTCATTTATAGTTCATTCTACATGGGGGTTTAAAATATTTTTAGGGTAACGTATCCCAAATAATGATAATCTACAAATATTCACTTGGTGACAAAAAAACCTTGTTAAATCACAAATGCTCAGATCATAAAATTTTCCCAAAATTCACTGTTTTCTTAACCTAATCAAACTGTCATTCTTGGGGTTCCATTTCACATGCGGGGTTCCAATATTCCTTTGATAATATTGGGTTCAGATTTTTTCCATGGGCTTCAAAATACCAAATGACAACATTTTTATACGACCGCAAAAAATTTTGAGGTCGTATATTGGTATGATACTGGCGTCAGTGGCGTCGGCGTCTGTGGACACTTCGTTTCCATGCGATAACTTAAGTTCTAGTTGAGCAATCCTTATGAAATTTTAACACAATGTTCCTTGGCACAAAAAGAAGGCTGGGATTGGTTTTGGGTATACTGGCCCCGCCTGTTTTTAAGAAAAGGGCCAAAAAGGGCCAAATTGGGTGTTTTCGTATATTAGGCTGTAGAATATTTATTATTTATTGGATTTTAATGGGGTTTCTTTCATTGTACTCCTGGGAAAATTTCCAATCTGTTGTATGTCAACAGATTTCATGTCGCATGTACCGTTCATGAAATAAATGGGCCACAAAGGGGGCGAATCTCAAAAGTTTTATTTTTCTTATTTTTAGTCCGATTTTAATGCAGTTTTTTGCAATGGATTTCTTATGTAAAGCTAACTAGCACAGCACTATCAAATTTTTGATAACTTTTTTCCTTTCCAAGTAATAAGTTCCAAAGGGGGCCAAAATTGCAAATGTACAGATTACTTAAAATTTTTTATTTTTTATCGGATTTCGATGGGATTTTTTTCTATGAATTCCTTTTATTGTAAGCTTTCAGTAGTATGCTAACAGATTTGGCATATCTCTTACCGTTTCTGAGCTATAAGGGGTCAAAGGGGCAAAAATTGCTAATTTTCAAAATATGTAAAATATCTATTTTCCATCGGATTTCGATGGGATTTTTTTCTTTGGATTCCTCTTGTTGTAAGCTTTCAGTAGTATGCCAATAGATTTGGCGTATCTCTTAGCGTTTACGAGCTATAAGGGGTCAAAGGTACCAAAATTGCTATTTTTCAAAATATCTTAAATCTTTATTTAATAGGATTTTAATGGGATTTTTTTACATCAGATTCCTCTAGTTTGTCAGCAGTTTTTGTGTAACTCTTTCAGTTTTTCATACCTTTATGGGATTAAAAGGGCTAATTTTTATGTTCCCCAGGCCTACTTTGTGTCCAGCTAATTACTGTGTCTAGCTCCCTATTATGTTCATCTTATTACGATATTAAGCTCTTTACTGTGTCCTCATTCGTTTTGAATTACCCTTGTTCAAATTTCAGTATTTGACATGCTGCGGTCGTATCATGCTGCGCTCGGTGTAGCCCTTTATTAAGACATCATTTCCTGAGTGGAACAAGAAATTTATCATTTTCACCAGTGACAATTAAACATTTTATTAAATCTGTAAGTCTTGGAAAAACCATCACAACTTGTAAAAATATCTACTTTTCTAATTACCTGTGATCTGAACTAGACAGTGGAAACCATATCCAGCAATGTGAAATTTCTGTGTATGTAAATAGATGCAAGTTGCATTTAAACAAAATTTGAAAGTCATAATTCCAGGCACGTTTTCAAGGACACGTTTACAAATTGCAATTTATTGTGAATTTTCAGTAAACCTGTCATATTTGCAGACACTGTAGATAAGTTTTTTTTCATGAAAATTGATTTTTCAAAGTCATCGAAATTTTAAGAAAAATCTCACTAATGGTAACTGCATTACGCATGGTCATTAAATACACAAAAAGGTTGTACAGCCATTGATCATAACTTTCATTGGTACATTTTGACTTGTTGGTGGTTCATTTTCTGCATATCCTCTTATCTTCTATTTGAGGCACTTAAAAAAATTTCAAAGGTCAAGGTCACAAAGAAAATTAATCTTTTAAATGATTTATTGGGGGGCATTTAGGGCTTGCTATATGAAGTGAGGTTCCTCACTGTGTTGAAAACCCTACGGTGGCCTCTAGATGCTTTGTTTTGGGTCGTTTTAACCTGGAGATGGGATGTTGTCTCCTTGACATTTACCTCATTTCCTTTCTTTTTCATGTTCACAAGAAAAAATCAAATTCATTATTTCAAAATTCATAATAATAAGTCCAATCATGTATTTATTGATTCACATAAAATTCAAAATCCATTTTACTTGCGTTGTAAGAAAACCCTATTTATATATTAGTCAAACATGTTTTGTTTGACTCTAAAATAGAAATCCAGTTTACTAGACAACTGTATCTATTGATTTGTTTGTTGTTTCATTAGAAATCCACACAACAGTTATTACCAACTGTTATTAACTGATGACTTAAAATACAGTGTGATTTGCCCATTTAATATAACCAGAAGTTTTTGGCACATAGAATTTATACAGGACAAATGCCCTGTATAGAAATTTATACAGGGCAGATGCCCTGTATTAAAATTAATACAGGGCAAATGCCCTGTATAAATGAATCGGCCATATTGGTTTAGTTACACTCTGTTTTCTGTGTCTTTCTCGCATATGTTAACTTTTTTCTTTTTGTCTATTGATTTTAATTACTGAGAGTGAGAATAAAACCCAGAAGATTTCCTTTGATAACGTTCCAAATATTAACACTGTACTATACAGTTATATAGTACTTGTCAGCAGAAAAATAGTACTCGTCGGCCGCATCCTGTTTCAGCTTGTACGACTGACACCACACCAGTTCAAGGGGATTTGTAAACAACATGATAGTGCAATATTTTTTTCTACTACAAGTTGAAAATTCAATAGAAATCTATTTTATATTGCCTTGACTTTATAATATCGAAATTTGCATCCTGTAATTAAGATTGGTAAAGATAATGCCTGAAATTTTAAGTCATCAGTTAATAAAGGTGTCATAAAATGGGAATTTTCATATTAATCCTGTATAATGTCCTCGTACAGTCGTATTGGGTTTCAATCACCTGTATTGGCCCTCGGCTTCGCCTCGGGCCAATACAGGTGACCTCAACCCAATACGACTGTACTTGGACATTATACAGGATTAATATGAAAATACTCATTTAATAACACTATAGTACTTAATAATTGTAATTACCAATATGTACTAAGTAATTGTAATTACCAACTTGTACAAAGTAATTGTAAATACCAGCATGTACTAAGTAATTGTAATTACCAACATGTACTAAGTAATTGTAATTACTAACTTGTACAAAGTAATTGTAATTACCAAATTGTACAAAGTAAATGTAATTACCAACTAATACCAAGTAATTGTAATCACTTGTTGATCTGAACATAACATATAGTTTATTTTTTAAATATTATATCACATTTTGTTATTTACTTAAATTATATATTTTGTGTTGTCTAATAAAATTTGATATAAATATTATTACAATTCTGCTCTTTATTACGAAACATTGTGTAAGTAGTTTCTTTTCCTGGTGCAAAAGTTGCAAAATTCTATTAAGATTGTAAGTCCAAGGGGGCTTTAGTTGGGCACTTGGTTCATCCATCCATCATTTCTGCATCAGTTTTTAGCACTTTTTATCTAAACCATTGCACATATTTATTAATTTTTTTGTATGTGAGTCTAGCTATTTGATTGGGGTCTTAAAGAGGGTCTGTGTAAGAAGTAAGAAAAATAAAAATAGCCTCGTAAGATGTACGAATATAGCCCTAAAATAGAAATTGGCATGTAAGTCATACAATGCATGTTTTTGTACGAATATTCGCGAAGTAATAAAGGTGTTATAAGATGAATGAAAAATAAAAATGGTTGTGTACGTTGTACAAAAATATCCCTTTACCATCTATAAGATTTACAGATCAAATTTTTGAGTTTTGTTCCAGTCCACTGATTTTTGACAGAGTTATGGGTCTTGGACTTGGAGAATCTAGTTAAATATAAGTTTGCTGCTTTTTTTGTGTTGCCTATGGTAAGCAAAGGGATTACTGTTCATCATTTTGTGTCGTAATCCTGCTTCATCTTTCGGTTTTTGAATCTGCAACTCAATCAAAACTTAAGACCAATTTCAACCAAACTTTCAGGATATGTTGTTAAAGCCATAAAAAAATAATTTATTGGTTCACAGGCCCTCCCTCATCTAGTTTGAGGCTTGAAAAAAGATCCTCATTGACCCTATTTTTTGCCATTTCAATAAAATAAAAACAAAAAATCACCTCCCTCACTACATTTTTGGTGGTTTTTACAATGTAAAAAGCTGCCTCATCTATTTTTTGGCAAATAAAAAGATAAAAAAAATCACCTCCTTCCTCATCATTTTAAATGAAAAATTGCCTGAGAACCAATTAATTAATTTTGTATGGCCTAACCTAGTGATTTATGAACCTGATTCTTTGAATTTTGGTTTTACAGAATTTAGAGGTTCACTGAGTCAAAATAGCTCATTTGTTGATTTGGTGTTTGAATCTGCGACTCCTTCAAAACCAAAATTCCAATATCAACCAAACTTTCAGGATAAATTGTTTACCTGCTGTAGTTGTGCACCTGATACTTAGAATTTTAGTTTCACAGAATCTAGAGGTTCACTTGAAACTTGGCCAAAATAGCCAGTTTGTTAATCTGGTTTGTTAATAAGCAACTCCATCACAACAAGGTCAGATTCCAACCAAACTTGCAGGGTATGTTGTTCACATGGTCTAGTTGTGCACCTGATTCTTAGAATTTTAGTTTTGTTCAGAATCAACAGACTCACAGAGCCAGAATAGCTCATTTGTTTATCTGGTTTGTTAATTTGCAACTCTATAATAACTATGAGTCAGATTATAACCAAACTTGCAGGATATGTTATTCGCCTGGTCTAGTTGTGCTCTTGGTACATAAAATTTTGGTTTTACAGATTTTAGATGTTCTCTTAGCCAACATAGCTCATTTGTTGATTTGGTTTGTAAATATGTGACTCCTTTAAACTATACTTTAGGCATATCAGTAAAGAATCAGGTTAGATAACTGTCCGGACAAAAATCTGTGACCTTTAGTTTGAGTTAATATTTTATTGTCAAATAATGTAATTAAATGTTTGATGTAGGTAAAATATTTAATTTAGGAATGTTAACATTCTTTCTGCACAATGTTTGTTTATTTAATATTTGGATATAAAAAATGCCAGATTTTTGAAAAAATTATATGATGGTAAATATCTATAAAACCGCATTTTCAGTATGTTAACTTAGGAACCCACTAAAACCCATCTGGCATATGGAAGATTTATACTTCACATATCTGCAGTGCAAATTTCATTACAATCGGACCTATGGAATTTTTTGGCTTTACTGTTAAAAATGTAAATTTTTGTAGTTTTTGCGCCTGGTCTTTTGATTTTGACTCGAGTTATGTTCCTTTGGCCACAAATCTTTAGTTTTTCCCACTTTGAATGTGATGCCATCTGGCGTTAATTGATATACCTATATACTTGTGTATTGTCTTCTGATCTAGCTGTGCTTCTGATAAATTAAATGTTGATTTTGTTCACTTAGCTAAAAATGACTTTTCTGCAGCGCAGGCGACACAAGTGTTCCATTGAACACCCATCAAGTTTCTAAACCATTGAAGGTTGCATTTGAGTCTACCTCCATATGATACAGATCAAGTCGGAGTATGGTTCCTGTCCAATGGTTTTTGACGGATAACATTATACCTTTAGAGTAAGTCAATCACAGTCTTTGTTAAAGATTGCTGCCAACAGAGAACATACTTTTAGCATTTCCTTCTCCTTTTCAAGACAACATATAGCATGCAGTATAGGTGTGCAACACGTGCGCTTGAGAACTATTTTTAGCTCACCTGGCCAAAGGCCATGTGAGCTTTTGCCATCACTCAGCGTCTGTTGTCCGTCCGTCCGTTAACTTTTATTCAAAGATCTTCTCCTCTGAAACTGCTGGGCCAATACTTACCAAACTTAGCCTGAATCATCACCAGGGTATGCTCTTTCAAGTTTGTGATTTTTATGTCCGTAGACCAAACAACATGGCCGCTGTTACTGAAAATAGAACATAGGGGTAAATTGCCGTTATTTGCAAATTACTCGAAAACCGTTACAGATATCAAAAATCTGATGGAGTAAAAATGATCAACTTGATGAGATCTACCCTCCCTGCAATTTTGAAGAATATCCGATAACCCATCTTGGAGTTAATGCCCCTTTTCCGTAAAATTTTCGGTTTTTTTTTTTGTTACTTTTAGTCATATATATATATATATATATATATATATATTGAAAATGGTAGAAGATAAAAGTGAAGTTTAAATTACAAAAATGGTCAGCATAGTAAGATCCACATTTCCTGCAATATTGAAGAAAATCTTACGACCCACATAGGAGTTATGGCCCCTTCTTCTTTGATTTTTTACGATTTTTTAACATTTTTACTTTTATTTCAAAAACTGTTTGAGATGGAGGTTAAATGTAAATTACAAAAGTGTTGAGCTTTTCCAGGACTTCAATTTCTACATATGTCCAGCAGATTAGCATCTCATCCAAGATGGCCGCCACTAGGGAACATAGTTTAACATAGGACCCTATGGGAAATACATTCCAAGATCTTCTCCTCTGAAATCACTGAGCCAATGTGGACCAAATTTTGTCACAATAGTCCTCAGGTGGTTCCCTTTAAAGTTTGTGATTTTTGTGGTTATATCTCGTCCAAGATGACCGCCAACAGGGAACATAGTTTAGCATAGGACTCTATGGGAGATACATTCAAAGATCTTTTCTCCTGAAACCTCTATGAGCCAATAGGAACCAAACTTGGATACAAATGCCCTTGGCTTGTCCCCTTTAAGGTTTGTGATATTTATGTTCGTACCTCATCCAAGATGTTCGTCAGCACAGGACAGAGTTTAACATAGGACCCTATTGGAAATGTATTCAAAGATCTTCTTTCTGAAACTACTGAGCCAATTGGAACCAAACTTGCAATTGATCACAATAGTCTTTAAGTTTGTGATTTTTATGTTCATATCTCATTGAAGGTGGCTGCCAGCAGAGAACATAGTTTAACATAGGGACACTATGCGAAATGCATCCAAAGATCCTCTGAAACTACCAAGCCAAATTCAACCAAACTTGGTCACAATAGTCCTTGGCTTGTCCCCTTCAAAGTTTGTGATTTTGTTGTTCGTATCCATCCAAGATGGCCGCCAGCGTGGAACATAGTTTTATATAGGACCCCTATGGGAAATGCATTCAAATGTTTTCTCCTCTCAACCTACTGAGCCAATTGGAACCAAGTTTGGTTATGAATGGGTGGTCTCTTCGTGACAATGAATAAAACCAGTCTCCAGGTGAGCGATACAGGCTCATGTGAGCCTCTAGTTACCTGCCTTATCAACGGTGAAAGCAAGTCTTTGATTTGCTCCACTCAGCCTCTCTGTTATGCTTTGAGGTATCAAGTTTGAGGTACCAAACTAGGTCAGATGCTTACTTATCACACAAGTCAGAACCCTATTGATTTTGGGGTTAGTACTCCCAAAGTCAAGGTCAAATATCCTAAAAGTAGACTAAAATTTCAACAATTTTGGCTTTCTGATTATAACTTGAGTATCCTACATCAGTTCATCAGATCAAAACCAAGTATGGTCACATGATTACTTATCACACCACAAGTCAGAATCCTATAGATTCTGGGGTTTGTCCCCCAAAGTTCAATGATGCATTTGCTAAAAATGGAGTTAAATTTCAAGAAAATTTTGGTTTCTACATGCTTACAAATCAAACGATACTGATGTGATTTTGGTGTTGCTGTTCCAGAGGTCAAGCTCACAGACTTTGCTAAAATTGCAAGAAAATTTTAGTTTCTGGATGGTAACTTGAGTATCATCCATTGGATAAAAACCAAACTTGGTCACATGCTTACTTGTCACACAAGTCAGAATCCAAGCGATTTCAGGGTTAGTACCGCAAGTCAAAAATGGGGAACATATTTTAACTTTTGACCCCATATGACCCGAATAATCCACTACGACCGCTCCATTGTATGAGGAGAGAATCGGACACGGAGATGGCTTGAATTATTCGAGTTAGACCCTATAGGAAAACATTCAGAGATCTTCTGTGAAAGAACGTGGACAATTTGAAAACCAAACTTGGCTATAACATGGACTTAAAATAGTGTTTCTAAGTTTCGTTCTAAATCCGAGATGACCGCCAGCAGAGATCATATGGAACACATTAACATATCGTCTCTGAAACTGCTTGGCCAACTGGAACCACAATAGTCCTTGAGTGGTCCCCTGTAAAAATATTGTATTTAAAAATATCCAACATGACCACCAATTATGAGCATAGTTTTACATTGGACCCTATGGGAAACCATATTCTTGGCCACAATAGTCATTGAATTATCCCCTGTAAAAATATTGTCTTTCAGGTCCGCACTTAATCCAAGATGTTCGCCATGAGGGAACATAAGTAAACATTGGACCCTATGGGAAAGCACATTTAGAGGTCTTCTCTGAAACTACTTAACCAACTGGAATCAAACTTGTCCACAATTGTCCTTGGATCGCCCATAAAAGTGTTTTTTTTATGTCTGCACTGAATCTAAGATGGCCGCCAGCGGGGAACCGATAACTTAATATTGCTGCTGTCAAGGAAGTGGCAAAACTATTATTCGATGTCAAATGTCGACATTGTAGATATATCCTGGGACTAAAAGCAAAACTTTCAATTTAACCAGAGACATATAATTATGTCTCTGATTTAACGAAGTTACGATTTACACCCCAAGCTCTCTACCTTTCATTGACTAGCTGTCGTACAAAGACAAAACATTGTATACATTTGTCAGGTTCTCACGTCTGATATATCTGGGACTAATGTAACAGGGATTTGAAACTATTTAACAAACCAGTTAGATCGAATAAAACGCGGTGTCCAGGCTACGATTTTCGACTGTAACTTTTGATTTACTCAACATAAAATTATTCTAAAAATATTGCCGAAAAGCAAGTCTATTTCTCAACTACTTTGTATTGTAGCATCATGATATTTCACGGTAAGGTTCATCTAAAAGAGATCTGTGTATTTCACCAACAATTGGGTGTCCATGACCTACATTTATGGTTGAATAACTTTGGTTAAATTTTGCATTTCATCACAATTCTGTAACAGGGAACTAATTTTATGAATGATTGACTTGGGTAAATCTGTGCGATAAATTTATTGGCGGGGCATCCATGTCTAATGGACACATTCTCTAGTTTTCTAAAATTTCAATTTCTGTGTGGTTTCCATGGCAACCGAAAGTTCTAGCATCCATTAGAACCCATAACAGAGCACCATTCAAAAAAATGGGCAGGGGTTCTCCTTTTAATCAAGTTAATACATATTGCTGAAACATTCAGAGTCCCCATTTAAAAAAAACCTTGAAGAGGGGTTCCCCTTGTAATCTAGTTTATACATATTGCTGAAATCATAAATCAAATATGTAGCGGAATACTTTTTTCTACAATATTAATTTTCTGGTCTGGGTTCCATGGCAACTAAGAGCTCACCCATCCAGTGCAACCCATATCAGACCACAATTCAAATAAACATTTAGACAGGATTTCCCTTTAAAGAGGGTGGTACAGTGGGGTACTGAGAACGGAAGAACGTGAAATAAAATATCAAAACACGGTGAACGAGAAATAATTTTTTCTGAAAAACGTGCACGAGAAATAATTTCTAGAAATATGTAATACTCAAGCTTTAATTCAGTAACAGATGTTGTTTTTTTTTCGGATTTCTGATGTTAACAGCCACGTCTTACAAAATAAATAAATACCGGAGTTGCTGAAAATTAAATTTCTGCATATCGAGGGTAATGAAGTGAAGATCCGCTTAGTTAAATTACAAGACACAGCTTATGCCAAAACAAAACCCCAAATAAATTTTACTGTTATATCTAATGTAGGTCAGCACTCCATGCTCAATTTATACCATCTTAAACTAGACAGAAAATTCCATTAATCATTTGCAAAATCTTTAAGTCCTTAACTTAGGCATATCAGTAAAGAATCAGGTTAGATAGGGAGTTAATATAGATTGTTCTTTGACTTGGTCATATCATATTGATTGAATCGGAGTATTAAGTAGGCATATCAATTAACGCTAGATGGCAGCACAATCAAAGTGGGTAAAACTAAAAATTTGTGGCCAAAGGAACATAACTCGAGTCAAAATCAAAAGACCAGGCGCAAAAACAAGCATAAGCCCGGGTTTTAATTTCGCGTTCCCTGCCCAACCCGTTTTTGAAAAAGAGGCAAAAAAGGGGCCAAAAAGGGGTAAAATTGCAATTTTGGCCCCTTTGACCCCTTGTAGCTCCGAAACAGTAAGAGCTACAAAAAATCTGTTCACATACTACTGAAAGGTTATATCAAGAGGAATCCAAAGGAAAAAATCCCATCGAAATCCAATGAAAAATAAAGATTTGACATATTTAGAAAAATTGCATTTTTGGCCCCTTTGACCCCTTGTAGCTCAGAAACGGTAAGACCTACAAAAAATCCGTTGACATACTACTGAAAGCTTAGCTCAAGAGGAATCCAAAGAAAAAAATCCCATTGAAATCCGATGAAAAATAAAGATTTGACATATTTAGAAAAATTGCATTTTTGGCCCCTTTGACCCCTTATAGCTCTGAAACGGTAAGACCCACAAAAAATTTGTTGACATACTACTGAAAGCTTAGATCAAGAGGAATCCAAAGAAAAAAATCCCATCGAAATCCGATGAAAAATAAAGATTTGACATATTTAGAAAAATTGCATTTTTGGCCCCTTTGACCCCTTGTAGCTCGGAAACGGTAAAACCTACAAAAAATCCGTTGACATACTGCTGAGAGCATAGATCACGAGGAATCCAAAGAAAAAAATCCCATTGAAATCCGATGAAAAATAAA